>JAWPHD010008642.1:0-112811 GCA_037043455.1 Cyrtodaria siliqua | reverse complement strand
TAATGACATATGCCAACGTGTTTTACCTTTAAACAAACTACAAGATCTAGTTACCCCTTTTCAATTTTTCTTATTTCCCCTTTATCGTGGCCCTGTTTTAGTCCTAAGACGTGACATCTCTGTATGTTTCAATACATGAAGTCAATGCTAAACGTCGACATATTTGGCGATTTTTAAAATTTAAAATCTGTGTTTGGGTGGTGTTTTTTTAACAAAAGTTGGCATTTTGATCATTAAGCTTGCAAAACACCACTACTTACATTAGACTTTTATGCACGAAATGGAAACGTAGAGAATCAATATACACGTTTATCATGCAGATACATGTATGCACAAAAAACAAAATGGCAGTCATTACGCTGCCGATTTGTTGTGGAAAATCTCAACTATAAATAGAGAATATTATGTCAGTGCCTTTTACTACCAAGTTTATTAGCCAGGCCTAATAAACTTGATAGTAAAAGGCACTGACATAATATTCTGTTTATCATGTAGATTATCCACATATTTTGTATGAATTACTATTATTACCTATTTCTCAGACTGTTACGCTTATCGATGACGCCGCCCTGTTGTTGTTTTTTGTTTGGGGGAGACTCCTTAGTTACGAATGAATGTTTATGGGGAATTTCTTATAAAACAGAAATCTAAGAGATTAAAAGCCATATACAGGCTAGACAATAAAAAAGAAATCCACAAATGTGGTGTTTTTGACTTAGTATGACATAATAGTTAATTTTGTTATAAATAAACGTTTTGTTCTGTGATCGGTATGGAGGCTGTAAACAGAAACTAGTAACTGGTGGCTATGTTGTAAATGCTAGCTTTATTTTTTCATTTCCTGCATTTCTGCATTCGACATCAGATTACGAAAAAAAAAAAGCCGGATAAGGTATGTAGAAATAGCATTTTTATGACAATTTGGAGTGTTTGTCATTCAATTATGGATGTGTTATATCTCAGATAAGGGACAGGTACAGCTTTTTTTGAGTGCTGAGTGGGTGGGGTAAATGAATTGTATTTGTAGGCAGAGAAACTGATTTTGTTGCTTTCTAGCATGTATTTGCTATCTTTTGAGAGGAAATTATATGGTATTTCAGGAACAGGGCATGTTTGTTAGTTTTGAAAAATAGAATTCAAATTATTTAACGCAATTAGTGTACATGTCTGAAAATAGTCCGAATTTCAAAGAAAACTGTAGATTCCGACCTTGTTTTATGACGTCAGGCAACTTTATGTACAATAACCGCCTAGGGATTCCGCATCGATTTGCTCTATTGGTCAGTGCCTAATAAAGCAAAATTGATTAGGTCACCCCTTCATTAGGCAGAAAAGTGCATATCTGCATGATAAACGTGTATATTGATTCTCTACGTTTCCATTTCGTGCATAAAAGTCTAACATTAATGTAAGTAGTGGTGTTTTGCAAGCTTAATGATCAAAATGCCAACTTTTGTTAAAAAAACACCACCCACCACAGATTTTAAAATTAAAAATCTGCCAAATATGTCGACGTTTAGGGGGAACTCCACAGTTTAATGTACATTTCTCAATAATCAAACCCATGACAAGCCCTTAGCCTGAATCCTTGAGCAAAAATAAATCACATCATCATTGTGTCATACATTTCTTAGAAGGCAATACTATTACCCATGTTTCCATACCAAATAAAAGTATTAAAAAGCATTTTCTGTACAACTTTAGTCCCATTTCTTTTAGATTACCCCACCCCTCAAAAAATGCTAAAAAAGCAATTTAAGCAATATCTGAAACGTCAATAAATAAAAAAAAAAGAATTTTCCAAAGCATATCAGGGTCATGTCTGCAATCTTAATGCTCTTGTATATCAGGAAATGCTAAGATTTACATACCTTCTCCGGCATTTTAAAAAGATATTCCATGCTGATCTCCCTGTGAGTCAAAATCAGCCATTTTACCTACTTTTTGGAAGTTATTGATACTTGAGCATTTGTCTAGTTATAGCCTCCAAAAAAACCAAAGAATGCATATTCCAATACACCAAAAAAAACTTAGAAGTACTCAAAACTGAAAACAACATCAAACATGTGCTTCATAATTATTATAAATACCATCCATGGACCTAAAAGATACTTAGTTGATTTCTTTCTGATTTACACCATGGACATTCGTGCCAAACTGAGGAGTGCCCCTTTAGCGTTGACTTCATGTACTCAAACATACAGAGATGTCACGTCTTAGGACTAAAACAGGGCCACGATAAAGGGAAATAAGCAGAATTGAAAAGGAAAAGGGGTTACTAGATGGTGTAGTTTGTTTAAAGGTAAAACACGTTGGCGTATGTCGACTCATTATTAATTACTTGAATTCTTGAAAGGGAACATGGGCTTACATTCCACATTCACTGCCTGGAAAGTATATTTCCCCTCGCCTAACAGCTAGGGTGAAAATAAATTTCAGACAGGAAATGTGAGCCCATTGTGAAGAATCCAAATAACTTTGATTTTTCTTGAAAAATAACGAGTTAGAACATTTGAAGAAATTCGTTTTTGTTTTTTTCAATATTCCTTTTGAAAGACTATACAGATATTTCTATGACATGACGTTATGACCATTTAGTGTGAAAGCCGTTTTGGCGCTAAAGTTTGTCAAATGTCGTTGCGGTTTTATGTCCATGTTATTTTTTATAAATAAATAATTTTACTATAAAGAGGATCTAAAACTCGTCTCCATTCCACATACGATTTATGAAACTCGTTATGATTCCAACAAAGAAAGCAAACGGACAATTGACGATATATGGACGATGGGCTGATCGCATCACATAAGCGTTTTAGTAGAGAAAAAACGAATCAAGAATGGCATCTAAACAGAAATCGTTATTTTTATAACGTACTAAGTCTAAAAATGATTATTAATTATTGAAAAGAAATGTTAAAAGCGTCAAAGGATACGCATATTCAAACAAATAAGGCGTAGTAGTAACGTGTTGCATAGTTTGTTTTAATTTGTAATTTTAATGCGAACAATATTCCTTTTAAAACCGATGCAAACGATATTCAAAACTTAATTTCCATTTTTTTTTGCAAAAGTTTCAGCATTTTCGTAAAACTACTAGTATAACATATATTTTAAAATAAATGGTTGATAAAATATAGGTACCAATGGTTCCTGCAATGAGTAGATTTAACTTTTTGACTGAAAATCATGAAAAAATGCAAACGTTATCCTTATTTGTTTTGACACAAGAAAAAAGTTGTTCGAGCATCAATAAAAACGGCTACAGACAGCCAACAGACGCTTTGCATCGAGGGTTCAGGTACTATTGTTGTGGATACTTTAGACTTTACCTTATTGCAATCGGTTAAATAATAAAAAAGTTATTCAAACAAGACTCACCTGATGTGGACGTTTCCGCCATGTTTTCTAATGCGAACGTTATTCAAAAGTCATGTGGGTCCCCCCCCCGCATTGTATTAGCAACCTTCTTTGATTTTTACACAAACATCCTTGATTTTTTGCCCCTATAGATCTGCCATGCATTGACTAAATCCCACATTTTGAAACATTCTTGCCATGATGTAACTGTATAATTCATAAATAGTTATACTTATATAGTGTTAACAGTTTTGCTTAAATAAGTAGGTATATTCCCTATAGCATTCAAATGGGTTACCTAATTTGCATATGTATAATCCAAATAAGTATCCCATTTCAAACTGACAGTTTTGTGTTTAAAGATTAAAAAGCAAAGCATAACTGTATTTAATTAGAATTTAAATCATGAAATAGTGGTTTTCATTTAATAAAGAGAGGTCATAATGTTTAAAAAATTCATTCTAAAATTAATATTTTTATTTATGTTAGATTTCCATTTTTAGCTCTACTGGCCAAGGGTCGTTAACTTCTATCTCGTTACGACAATAGGGCCTTCATTTTTCATCTGATCTTTACCAAACTTTACCAAATTGTTATTATTAATGAAAGCTCGGACAAGTTCGAAAAAACCAGCCAGATCGGACTGGTAACAGCAGAGTTATGACCCTTGATTTAGTTAAAAATGCTATATTTTGCCTCAAGACGATAGGGCCTTCATTTTATTTTTCATCTGATCTTTACCAAACTTTACCAGATTTTTTTACTTTTTTTTCTTTTATTATTTTTATATTTATTTATATATACTCGGTAAAAAAAGTTTTGGACTAGGGTATATAAAGTCATATAAAAATAAAACTAGTGGATAAAATTTAATTATCTTTTTTTAGCAACCAAGGTCTACCCTACCCGGTTAATTTGGTACCAGACACAATAAATTCCAAACAAGATTTGATTTTAAAAAAATATCGCGAACACTCAAAGTGTCTGTAAAAAATGTTGCAAAGTCCATGAAAAGTAACAGTTACAGACACATTCGAGTAACCAATAAAAAGATAATTATTTTTTCGCAAACTTTCATTGTATACGATAATTATTGTTGATTGTTGTTCTATTGTTAATTATCAACTGAGATAATAAGGGTTATGGTCGAATGTCATGGTTTAGCAATCATTGTACGGGTTCGAGCACTGCCATGGTCCAAAACTTCTTTTACAGAGTATATATATTTATTTTTTTTATTTTTTTTTTATTATTTTTTTTTTATTATCTCTACTTGCCAAGTTCGAAAACCACCCAGATCGGACCAGTAATGGCGGAGTTATGGCTCTTGATTTAGTTAAAAATGCTATATTTTTGCCTCTTTAATAGGATAGTCACTCGCTTCATTGATGTTATAAGAGCCATATTAGCCAGTAGAACGTCCACAGGCCCTCTTGGGCCTCTTGTTTATCTGATCTTTGCCATATTTGTTTCGAGATTTTAATATAAACCCCTCCAGCCATTTTTATGAAATTTCATTCATAGAAGAAATGGGACAAATTAAAACATACCCATGCCAGACTAGACACAGCAGACTTATTGCCCATGATTTACCAGGTGAGCGATTTAAGGATATCCTAGCCCTGTTGTTTTTGCAATGTTTTAAAAGAAGTTCTGTTGGGAATTTTACGTTGACAATCCTTGATATAAGAGCAGTTTTAGCAAGTAGAGCATCCACAGGCCCTCTTGGGCCTCTTGTTTTTGTTTATGCTTGTAAACAGTCTTCACAAATTGTTTAAATAAAAAAATTAGGCATTTAAATGAAATTGGAAGGAACTGGTTTCTTTAGCTACATGGCTAAATATGTATTGAACGAGATCACTAAAACTGTTCAGTTACAATTTTAAGAACAATTAAATAATGAACAGTTTATGAATTTCTTTAATGCTGCTCTCACACAGTGGCGAATGGGCTTACGAATGCAATTCGCCACAAATTCGCAATGATCACAAGGTGATGCCAGACATTCGTAGGTATTCGTAAGCATTCGCGGTCGTTCATGGGGTGTTGCGAATATTAGGAACATGCTCCTAAAATTCGCCAGGAAAGCATATTCTCATTGCTTTCGCAACATTTTCATAAGCAATCGCAAGCCATTCTTATTGATGGCAAGGCATTTGTAGTGATCGTAAGACATTTGTAGGGATTTGCTAGCATTCGTCTCGACTTTTCCTTTCAAGAAGAAGTTGACTCGGCGGAGGCTGGCGAATAAGTGACAAAGAGAAACATTGGCAATGGGTATATGCAATTAGCCAAGCATGCGTTGTGAAGTCGTTTCATTCGTAAGGCGTTCGCAAGCATTCGCATGATTCGCAACGGCATTCATAAGCCTTCGTAACATTCGCAAAGGATTCGCAAGAAATTCGGCAAATTGATTGTTAAGTTCGTTAGAAATTCGCAAGGATTCGCAAGGATTCGTAAGAATTTCGGAAGCATTCATAAGGCCTCACTTTTTTCAGTATTTCTGCCAATCTTATCATTTTCGGCGAATTTGCCGCAAATTTCAAATTTTCATATTCGCAAGGATATTCTACACTGTGTGAGAGAGGCATAAGGGCTGACTGTTCTTAATTAGTTCTTACGAAGAGCTTATGGGATGGCGAGTCAATGTCCGTCGTCCGTCCGTCGGTCGTTAACTTTTGTCTCGTTAAGACGATAGGGCCTTCATTTTTCATCTGATCTTTACAAGACTTTAATAGGTTGTTAATATCAATAAAAGCTTGGACAGGTTCGAAAACCGGTTATATCAGACCAGTAACAGCGGAGTTATGGCCCTTGATTTAGTTAAAAATGCTATATTTTACCTCATTAAGATAATAGGACCTTCATTTTTCATTCGATCTTTACCAAACTTTACCAGATTGTTAATGTCAATAAAAGCTCGGACAAGTTCATAGACCAGCAAGATCGGACCAGTAAAAGTGGAGTTATGGCCCTTGATTTCATTAAAAATGCTATATTTTGCCTTGTTAAGGCGATAGGGCCTTCATTTTTTATCTGATCTATACCAAACTTTACCAGATTTTTTTACTTTTTTTTCTCTTTTAGCATTTTTATATTTCTTTATTTTTTTATTTTTTTTAATTTTTTGAAAACTTTTTTCTTTTTCTAATTTCTTTAGCTCTACTGGCCAAAGGCCAGCAGAGCTTATGGGATGCCGAGTTGTCCGTCGTCTTTAACTTTTGTCTCGTTAAGACGATAGGGCCTTTATTTTTCATCCGATCTTTACCAAACTTTACCAAATTGTTAAAGGGACACATGGCAATCTTAATATTCAAACACTAAAATTTGCTCCTTGATTTAGTTATCCTGCGTCATTTTGACTTTAAAACTGCTTGCATATAATTAAAAAAAAAAATGAGAGAAATTTCTATTTTCTTCACTATTTTACCAAATGTTTAAATATATTATTGGTGCAATATTATAAAAAATTAGTAATATGTGAAAAAACAATTTGCTTTAAACTATTCTAACAATTAATATTGATGATTGAACACAATGTCATGCAAGTTAAGACAAAAACTAACGGGACGCCGTCAGTTTTTAAAAAATCAAGATTGCCTTGTGTCCCTTTAATGTCAATGAAAGCTCGGACAAGTTCGAAAACCAGCCAAATCGGACCATTAACAGCGGAGTTATGGCCCTTGATTTAGTTAAAAATGCTATATTTTGCCTCGTTAAGACAATAGGTGCCTTCATTTTTCATCCGATCTTTACCAAATTTTACCAGATTGTTAATGTCAATAAAAGCTCGGAAAAGTTCAAAAACCAGCCAAATCGGGCCAGTAACAGCGGAGTTATGGCCCTTGATTTCGTTAAATATGCTATATTTTGCCTTAATAAGGCGATAGGGCCTTCATTTTTCATCTGATCTTTACCAAACTTTACCAAACTTTACCAGATTTTTTTACTTTTTTTTTCTTTTAGCATTTTTATATTTCTTTATTTTTTTTTATTTTTTAATTTTTGTCTCGCCTTCTCGAAGAAAAAAAGAGACATAGGTGTTGCTTTTCCGGCGGCGGCGTCAACATTCAAGTTTTGCGTTTAGGTCATTTTCTCACAAACTGTATGCACTAGACCTTTCAAACTTTGCTTATAGTTGTATCATGGGTGGTACATCGCAATGTAAAAAAGCAAATGTGGAAGTGACCTTGACCCTCCAAGCAAAGGGCAGATAACTTAATAATTTTTAGGTTCAACTTTTGCGTTTAGGTCACTTTTTCACAAACTGTATGCACTAGACCTTTAAAACTTTGCTTATAGTTGTATCTTGAGTAGTACATCGCAACGTGACAAAGCAAATGTGAAAGTGACCTTGACCCTCCAAGCAAGGGCAGATAACCTTATAATTTTTACCTTCAACTTTGGCGTTTAGGTCTCTTTTTCACAAACTGAATGCACTAAGACGTTTCAAACTTTGCTTACAGTTGTATCTTGAGTGGTACTTGCAACGTGACTAAGCAAATGTGGATGTGACCTTCACCATCCAAGCAAAGGGCAGATAACTTTAATTGTTACATTTACATCACTTTCTCATGAACTAGAATTATGCACTAGATGTTTTAAACCTAATTTATAGCTTAATCTTTGGAAGAAAACATATTCTATTTTGACGTAGTTGTGTCTTCGGTAGTGCTTCTTTTTTGAATGCCTGGATTTTATCTATGACTTGACCTACTTTTGGAGCTGATGATTTTTAGCTCTTTTGGCCAAAGGCCTTCATTTTTCATCCGATCTTTACCAAACTTTACCAGATTGTTAATATCAATGAAAGCTCGCACAAGTTCGAAAACAAGCCAGATCGGACCAATAACAGCGGAGTTATGGCCCTTGATTTAGTTAAAAGTGCTATATTTTGCCTCAATACGATAGGGCTTTTATTTTTCATCTGATCTTTACCAAACTTTACCAGATGTTTTGCCTTTTTTTTTATTATTAGTATATATAAAAAAAATATATATATTATTTTAATAGATATATATTTTTTTTTTTTTGGTTTTATTTATTTATTTATTTGTTTTTGTAATTTTCTTATTTCATTATTTATTTTTTAGATGTTTTTTTTTGGTGTTAACGCCGTGTTAGCAGGAAGCATTGCTGTGCCTATTGCATTTTTTTTCCGGTTCGTTGATTTTTGATGGAGTAACGGCCCCTTGACATTTTTTTTTTTTTAATTTCTTGTCGGCGCTACTCCTCCTAAATGCCTTGTTGGATATCAACGAAACTTGGCAGGAAGCATCGGTTAGATGTCTAGTTGTGCATATCTGCTTTTGTTCCAGTTTGCTGATTTTTGACGGAGTAATGGCACTTTGACATTTTTACTTTAAATTTCTTGTCAGCGCTACTCCTCCTAAACGGCTTGTTGGATTTCTACAAAATTTGGCAGGAAGCCTCAATATGATGTCTAGTTGTGCAAAGCATGGTATATCAATGAAATTTAGGACAAGTTCGAAAACCAGCTAGATCTAGTTAGTAATGACAGATTATGTTGAAAAATTTCATTGATTTGTTGAAAAATGCTATATTGTATTTTTCTTTGTTAAATCTGTAGTTACTTCATTTTTTATCTGATCTTTACCATAGTTGTTTAGAATGTTAATATACCCCCCCCCCCCCCCCCCCCCCCCCCCCCCTCACCGCCCACCCCACCCATTTGTATGAAATTTCATTCACAGAAGAAAGTGGGACAAATTAAAAAATGCCCATGCCAGACTAGATACAGCAGACGTATTGCCCATGATTACCAGGTGAGCGATCTAAGGCCATCCTATCCCTGTTGTTTTTGCAATGTTTTAAAAAAACTACTGGTGGGAATTGATGTCGACAACCCTTGATATAAGAGCCATTTTAGCCTGTAGAGCATCCACAGGCCCTCTTGGGCCTCTTGTTTTTAATAGAATGGCATTTTGTTTTTAAACAAATGCACTTAAATGTCATCTCAGCAAACGGCAAACTCGATTGTTTTTGGTTACTAAAATGTTTACAAACTTTCATTTAAGCATCATTGACCTTTTTATTTTTAAGTCCAGCCCCCGTTAGGCTAGACATGTGAATCCACGGATTTCTTGTTTAATTTTTATTTATTTATTTTTAATTTTTTTTTATTATCTCTACTGGCCAAGTTCGTAAACCAGCCGTGTTGGATTTGACGAAACTTAGCAGGAAGCGTTGCTATGATTTCTAGTTTTGTTGCTATGATTTCTAGTTGGACCTATTGCATTTTTTTCTGGTTCGTTGATTTTTGATGGAGTTGTGTCCCCTTGACATTTTTACTTAAATTTTTTTGTCGGCGCTACTCCTCCTAAACATCTTGTTGGATTTCGATGAAACTTGGCAGGAAGCATTGGTAAGATGTCTAGTTTTGTATGTCTTGCTTTTGTTCCAGTTTGCTGATTTTTGACGGAGTTATGGCCCTTTGACATTTTTTACTTTAAATTTCTTGTCGCTGCTACTCCTCCTAAACGGCTTGTTGGATTTCTTCGAAATATGGCAGGAAGCCTCAGTATGATGTCTAGTTCAACTTTACAGTGCAAAGCGCGGTATATCAATGAAATGTTGGTCAGTTTGTTTACCCGTTACTATGGTGTCATTAAATAATTTGAAAATGTAAAGAACGAATATCTTGAGATTGACATTGGTGTTGGTCTATAATCAGGACTACTTCGCAATAGGGCTAGACATGTACTGTGCATTTCAGGGTGCCTAGACGTCGAATATGAATTGAGTTTGTTTTTTTATTATGCCCCCAAAGGGTGGCATATAGTAGTCGCACTGTCTGTCCGTTCTCGTGTACAATCGTGTCCGTTTCATAACTCTGACAATAATGGACGGATTTTTAAATAACTTCGCGCAATTGCTCACCACAACAAGATGTCGTGTCGCGCACAAAAACCAGGTCCGTGGCTCCAAAGTCAAGGTCACATTTAGAGGTCAAAGGTCAAAATCCGTTCGTCTGTACACTCGTGTCCGCTTCATAACTCTGACAATAATGGATGGATTTTTAAAGAACTACGCTCAATTGCTCACCACAACAAGATGACGTGTCGCGCACAAAATCCAGGTCTGTGGCTCCATGCAAGGTCAAGGTCACACTTAGAGATCAAAGTGTTTTTTTTATTTATTTTTTTTTTATTTTTTTTTTATTTTATTTTCTGTTTTTTTTAGTTTTATTTTATTTTATTTTTATTGTTTGTTTGATTTTTTTTTTTTTAAATTATTTTTAAATATATCTGTTGGTTTCATATTGCTCCAAGGTCAAGGTCACACTTTCAGGTCACTTCGGGGGCATTTGTAACTTACTGTGACATTTCTTGTTAGTTTCTGTAATTATGTTTTCATACCTGATATGGTTAGAATTGAAATGAAAATAGACGCTCCTGGATCTGTTTACAATATTGCCGTGGCCATCCGTAATGTTTCACAAAGCCTAAAATTCATTTTGATCCCCTTGTTTACATTGTAAAAATTAAAACAACATGTTTCTAGGGTTCGAATGTACCAAGTATAACGTAGGCAATGCAGGGTGATTTTGTTGTTCAATGTTCAGCATCTCCATCAATCGAGCTTTAACTTTACTTTTATTTTGGAATGAAAACCATTATATCTAGGAAATAAAAGGCAGGTAAAAACTGATTTTTTTAAGTCACCCATATACCCTAGTAAAACAGAATGTTCCTACGTCGCCATTTTGGTTTTCAGCTGTCAATAAAATTACATGTAAACTTGGGGCTCAAAATGAATTTTTGGCTTTGCGAAGCTTAGCGGATATCTATTATTCTATCTTAACCATATCAGGTATAAAAACATATATAGCAAGTAATAAAAAAAAATCTTGATTCATATTCGACATCCAGGCACCCTGAAATGCACAGTAGGCCGTGGCCTTCTATCAATCTCCCGAGGCACGTCAATGTTGGTACTGTAGGGACAGAATTTTTTTGTAAATATCACAATTGATTCATAAATTTTAGGCATTTATGGAGTTTTTAATGACGGTAGTGAATCAAAGATTTACCATAAAGTTTGTTTGCGAAATTATCTTTTTGGATTGTTTTAATTAATTTATAGTTATACCCCAATAATTGTAGGGTTAAAAAGACAACTTTTAGTTTTAAGATGGTATATCCATTTAATGGTCGCAAATGTTGTTCAGTGGCAACACAGATAAGGCTGTGTTCACTGATCGAAATCAACAGTTGAATGTCATTCCATGTGGGCCGCAATCTTGATTTATTTGAAGTCAGTTTGTTTACCTGTTACCATGACATTCATTCAATGAATTATAATGTTATGTCTGTCATCCAATCAGAATGAGTGTTTTATCGGAACCTTGTTAAATTTGCATATACATAAACATATTTATATGTCTCAAATTTTAATGACTCAGCCAGGGTTCAAAATAGGCCTGGATTTTAGGGAGAAGTGACTCTATGATCAATGCACATCCGGAGGCTATTACCACAAGGTACAAACTATAATGAGTAATTGCTATTGGTGATCTTTAATAGCAATTATGCAACATAATTAAAAGAGCTGAGGTACTGATGATAGTTGGTGTTTGTTTATTTGATCTTGCCGAAAGTAAGGGCAAGTGACTAGTGCTTTTTCAGAAGCTTTTAGCAAAGTTTGTAAAATGATAGCGAAGTTTTCGCTCATTTTAAGCCTCTCTGTTCCAATCAGAACATTCAGGACATTCCTGTCATGCGTTAGAAATATGTTTACCTCCTGATTAGAGGACAGTATAATAACCGTTCCAGTCCAGAAATCAGTTCAGCAAGTTTGTTAAACCCTTTTGCTGCCAAATTTCAAATGTCGTCTGCTAAAACTTGAATTCAAACCTCTGTTGTGAGTCTTAATAAGTGACAAACAGTGTAAACGTTTTGATCTGGGTTTATACTGGTCGTAAAAATCAATGTCTTTGACTGTGGCAGCGAAAGGGTTAAAATAATAATACATTGAGAGCTTAACGTAAAACTACAGTATTTTGTTCTTTATTCATGTATAGTTACAATAATTTCGCATTTTCCCTTCAAACTGCACACAAGAGTTTTAATCAATTTCACTGAACGAGTTTAAAAAATTCTATTTTCAAATTTAAGGGTAATTAAGTCTTTATTAGTCGTCTATAATGCATGTGTTCTTTCATCCAAATCGTAAAATATACAGGTTTACGACCTGGCACCTGTTGCTTTAAACTGCTTGATACATAACTTTAGTTTAATACAGATGTCATATTAAGATGTGGACTCATGGTCCCATGCAAACAGTTTTATCAGAAAGGCAGTAAAATATAAGTGTTGATCATCCAGCACACTAACAACTGGACTATTGCACCACCCTTCATGTAATGTACTCTTCTCAGTGGTGACCTATAAGGTGGAGTTGTTTGCATCTGATCCTTTGTTATACCGATTACTCCCGATATACCGATTACTCCCGATATACCAATTACTCCCGATATACCGATTACTCCCAATATACTGATTACTCCCAATATACCGATTACTCCCGATATACTGATTGATTACTCCTGATATACCAATTACTCACGATATACCGATTACTCCCGATATACTGATTACTCCCGATATACTGATTGATTACTCCTGATATACCAATTACTCCTGATATACCGATTACTCCCGATATACTGATTACTCCCAATATAATGATTACTCCCGATATACTGATTGATTACTCCTGATATACCAATTACTCCTGATATACCGATTACTCCCGATATACTGATTACTCCCGATATACTGATTGATTACTCCTGATATACCAATTACTCCTGATATACCGATTACTCCCGATATACTGATTACTCCCGATATTACTCCCGATATACTGATCGATTACTCCCTTGTTTGAGTCAGTCTAATTGAGCGAGCATCATCTTGGGATATACTGAATGCACTGAGACTGGCAGATGGTAGGCTTGTGGTCAGAATTGCACCACACCGGAATTAGTGCTCAGTCAATTAAGAGTCTATTTACCACAACGGATGCTGGTCTTATTTATAGATTATTATGGATGGGAGTGGGGTCACACTATCTAATATTTTGTTTATTCTTCTAAGGTTCTGTAGGCCCATTCTTCATGTATGTATTTTTATCGTGCTGTAGGGTGGGCCTGGAATGTTCATTCCTGTTGGCGCCATATAATATTTTTGTGTTGGTGCGTTGTAATCCCCGAATCAGTTCAGTTCTATCTGTCTGTATATATAAATGAGTTACACAATGGATAAATATGACTATGCTCAAATTTAATAATGCTTCTGATCTCTTACTCTCCATACTTCGTCGCTCCATCTTTCACTTTTTTTCTCCGTTTTCTTTCAATCTGAAAGTATATCTCTTAAAAGAAACATCGGTTATAAATGCACTGGTGGACTTTTGCTTACTTACCTGCAGACTTGACTACAAACTAACATCTACACCCATAAACAATGTTTTTAATAAAGAAATGCAGAAATTTTGGCAGGAAACCGTTGATTATAAATGACGTTATTTTTTATGAACCTTCAAAAAGAGGTAAATAATGGCTCAAGTCGTGATAGAATATATATTAAGACAATATGTCAGAGATTTTAAATGATGCCACCAAATGTTAAATGTCGTTAAATTGTCACCTTCGCTTAATTGATAAAATAGTGTCACTTGCCACCATTAAAACGTCAAAATGACATCCTTCATTGTCAGCTCCAGTAACTTAATTAATTTTCATTGTCCGCTAAATCTCTCCGAACAAATAGCTGTTTACCTGATACCAGAAATGGCTGACAATCTCGGGTCAGAGTCAGCAATGAAATATTGTTCGTTTCATGGATTTGAACTGCCAATGTCAATTTTTGAAATGTCCATATATGGAGTGGAGGTATTTATTCTGATTGGGTAAGACACTTTGATTTATTTAAGTGCTTGTGGCTGCCTGGATTGCATTAAATAACATGTCATAAATAATATTTTATAAACTACAACATTGCATAGTCTGTGGTTGTCATGTTTTGTGTCATTTAAATCTATCAAAAACACATCGGATGATGAAAATAATATCCCTGCTAATTAGGTTTTGAATTTTATTAAACGCCCCGCCCTTCAGACTTCATAACCTGTTTTTGTGATATATATTTTATTTTTCAACATATTACGACATTCATTACAACATGATATTGTTACATACTATTTTTGATATAAAAGTTCAATTTTAATATTTCCTTTTTTTAAAGAAAATAACCTGCCAATTGACGAAAAAACTGCAATACAAAACTGTTTATCAAAACTCTAGCCAGGTGTTCAGGTCATATAATAATGTATATGTGCCAATTAAAAGTATAGATTTGTTCACAGGTTCTGAAAATACCCGTGACTGAATATGCGTTAAATGAATTAAAAGTTTGTAATCCTTAATTCGACGCTTCAGTTTCGGGGTTTGGCCTGGCTGATTTATATTGTGTTTAGAGAGTTTGGATTCATAAAATAAGTAAATTATATATATAGCTCGTCATCAGTGGGTTTAATTAGAAATGAAGTACATATCTTTTAAAATTTGAATGTTGTTGGAGGGATAGCTACTTTAATGTTGCTATATATAGAAATTAGAAACAGTCAGAATTTTTTTTGATACATGTCCATCTTTTAGAGATTTAATTGTGCCTTTTTCTGAGCTTGGGATTTGTCAGTTAACAATAAACTCCATTCAATTAAACCGTTACTCAGAGAGTGGCGTTCTTCTAGTAGACCCATTCGTCGAGAAGAAGTTGTCCTAGCCCGGTGCAGGATAGGGCATACACGTTATACTCATTCATATTTATTAGCTGAGCAATTACCAGAATGTATACCCTGCTTTGCACTGTTAACGGTCAACCACATCTTCATGGAATGTGTAGACTTTGATCAAATGTACTGCAATGTTAATACTATGACCGAGTTATTTAATACTATAGATTTTAGTCTAGTTATAGATTTCCTGAAGGAAGTCAGACTATATAAATCATTATAATATGTTCTTGTATATATTTACTTCTTTATATTTACTACCATATCATACCTTATTTGTAAATAGTTTTATCTTTATATATTTACATTAATTTTTAATTAATCCTTCATTTCTTCCTTTTTCATCGGTTTTTGCGCACATGACCTGTTTATGTGTCGACGTGCCGTAAAACACCTTTCATGAATGAATGAATGAAGGAATGGAATGGAATGGAATGGAATGGATGAATAGAGGTCCATTCTTTTTATAGAATTTCAAAAACATTTAATAAAGTGTTATATATCAGGTAAACTTTTTTTGATGTTTAATATATATTAAGCAAAATACAGCGCATTGCAGGAGTGTATAGAATCATCGGTCAGTGAAGAATCATTTTCTGTTTGACTTCAGTTTTCTCAGTTCATGTATTTTAGATTATTTTAAAATGTTCCAGGCTTCAAGATACATGTATATCATATAAGCATAAATGTATGCAGCTGTGAAAGGATTTTGTGCATTTTTCCATGGAAAATGTTTCACTAAGTGAAAAAAAATGATTCTTTACTGACCAAATGAAGTTTGTTTTTGAAACGAAAACTTCATACTGTCACAATAAACTGAGATTTGAATATTTGCTTTTATAACACATTTTAGAGACAAAAGTCAAATTGTAATCATCAAATAAGTTAACTTGTTAAAGTTTGGCCATTCTCGGGATACAATGAAATCAGGTATATATTGGTGCAAAATAACCGATAAAAAAAGTTTGAAGTTACAGGACAATAATTTCAGAAATTTTCCTATCATACATTACTAATGGTAAATCTAAATCAGAAACTAAACAGACGTTTTCCTTTCACATTACGGGTTCCCGCCTTAATTGCATTAAGAGATGGGAAATCTTATATTAGCAGGATTTTATAACGGATATTTCGACAATAAAACACATTTAAAACATATTTAAAAAAATGTGATAACCTTTTTAAAATTACCTAATAAATATTTTAATTTTACGCTTTGCAAACTTTTTAAGCCGAAATTAAGGTTTTATTTCATACCCCGTTTTCGCTTCTTGGTGAAGGGGTGGATGGGGTATGAAAGTTAATACTCGGACCACATAATGATTTTAAATTTTTACCCAAGTGATTCTGTATCTTATAATGTTCAGCACAACTTCCATAATTGTCCTTGTATTTAAAAATATACAATACAGGACAGAATATTTGATTTGAATTAAAAAAAAAGTATTTTTGTTGCATTTTCAAAATGTTTTTGTTGATATTTAAGTAAATTATATTAACTATACTTAATTATAATATGAGCCGAAACACGCGAAAACGACCCTTCAGACAAAATTTTGACATTTTATATTTTTTGATGTTTATGAAACACGGTGATTTTGTCTTTAAAAATCTCTTTATTTTATGTTGATATCTTAATTAAAAATGATTTTATCACAATTTGCAAATTAAAGATTGTATTAACCATTAATTTCGACGTTGACGTCGGCGTCTTGGACGACGTCGTTGATTAAATAACAACAAAAATATAAACAATTACCATTTTCTATAGCATCAACTATTTATATTAAGAAAAAATATTCCCTATGATATAATAATTAGGTAAACATGGAAGTGACGAGAAATGATTAGTAAATAATTGATTTTTACCGGCCGACGTCATAAATTGTTACTTTGTGACGTCGTCGTTTAAACGTCCGAAGGGACGTTTTCGTGTGTTGCTGCTCATATATCATTTATTTAAATTTCAACCAAAATATTTTCACACTTTGAAACACTTATAAAAGAAGAGATGTGTGCTTTCTTGGGATTAACTGAAAATTTGGTGTGCAAACTTTCTGTATTTCTGTTTATTATTTTTTGATTACTATTTATATTGAGCATTTTGTAGTTCATTGTCATCAGCAATCTTGAATGGAACAGAAATCTTCACTGTTATTTTTGCAACCTATATCTTTCTTTTTTTAATACTTTGTAAATTTTATATTGGACACTTTGTAGTTTTTTGTCATCAGCAATCTTGAATGGGAGAGAAAGGATAATTAATGACCATTCAATGTTATTTTTGCAACCTTTTTTTTTTCACTCTAATTGTAATTTTGTATAAGATAACTAAATTTGTTACAAGTTACAGTTTAAAACATTTTTTTTAGCATATTCATAATTGCTGAGTACAAGGTTCGATTAAAGGGACACACGGCAATCTTGATTTGTTTAAAACTCGCTGCATCCCGTTAGTTTTTCTACATAACTTGCATTTTTGAAATCATTAATATTAATTCATCAAAATAGTTCAGAGCAAATGCTGTTCGCATATTACTAACCGTTGATTATATTGTGTTAGCATATTACTAACCGTTGATTATATTGTGTTAGCATATTACTAACCGTTGATTATATTGTGTTAGCATATTACTAACCGTTGATTATATTGCACCAATAACATATTTAAACATATGGAAGAATAAAGAAGACAATTTGAAAACTAAATTTTGTATTTATTTATATTCAAGCAGATTTAAAGTTAACATGATACTGGATTAATATATCTAGGTGCTAATTTTAGATCTGATGAAAACTTCAAGATTGCCCTGTGTTAATTAATTTAATAATGAACATGAAAGAAAAGAAAAAAGATGTCAATAAATTCCAATTTTCAATTTCCCACAATATGTTTACATGTAGTTTTAAAGTAAATGCTAAAAAAATTGTATTTTTAACTTTGGAAGAGATTTGCAAATATTCCAGTTATGTAGAGAAACTAGCAATTACTGCGGCAGGTTTTTCAAGGATCAAGATATAATATATTTATAATTAGCTATAGTTTAATTACATGAACTTTAGAGTCTCTATCCCACCATCACCAGGCAAATTCTACAACATATGAACACCTTTTCTAAATCTTCTGATGACGATGTATATATGACAAGGTATATATATAACTTACATATTTTGAGAATCCAAACTCTGTGGATACAAAATAAATGGCTTTCACCAGCCAGGCCAAACCCCAAAACTGGAGCATCAAATTACACAAGTTACCAACTCATAATTAATTTTATGCATATTGACTCATTTTAACAGTATTTTAAGAACCCGTGAATAAACCTATACTTGTTACCGGCACATATACATTGTTATATGACCTGAACATCTGGATAGAGTTTCGATAAACAGTTTTGTAGCAATACGTGGTGCCACCTTAATTCCATTAAGCGATGGGAAAGCTTATATTAGCAGGATTTTATAACGGATATTTTGACAATAAAACACTTTTAAAAACATGTTTCCTGATAAACTGTGATAACATGTTTAAAATTTCCTAAGGCAACTGATGAGATATTGCAAGTTTCTTATTTTCAAATGGAGTAAAATTTTATTTAAATAAATGAAAGTTTTAATTGTAATAAATTCCTGTTTAATTAAATGGTTATAATTAATCTAGAGTTACTTATTCCACACACGTAATAACAAACAGATAGGAAACTTCCTAGCTTAACCAATGAAGTAACCAAAATATCACGTGGCACCTTAACTTTTCCTTCTCTCTCCTCTCTCAATTATTCACTGATTTTGATTACAATACATTCAAAAGATTCGTAGTGAATAACGAAATGGGATTATAATAATTTATGTTTATTTTGAAAATAAGAAATTGTATAAAAAGATGTTTAACGTTAAAAATTTCATCATTTATCACTTTTCTCTTAAAAATCAAAGTGTAATGACATAGTCAACAATTCCATTAAACTCCTATCTTGCTCTATATGTAAGAGAAAGAAATATACGACCTTTGGAAAGAAAATTAAATTTGTAATGGGATTTGGCGTGAATGAAACTTGCCTATCTATAAAACTCTTCATGATATGACTGTGTGTTTAAAGTGGAGAAATAATTTGTGAAATTTTTGCACAGTGCCACGTAAAATTTAGATAATTTTCGTAATGTCCAATCTATTTGTTATTAGGTCTATTAGTTCTTTTTTAATTGAATATAAAACAGCATCTTTTTTTCAATTCCTAATGGTTTAAAAATATTTTATTGCCAAAAATACAAATGTTCTTACAACATTATATAGTTATGGCCCTTCTCTTCTTGATACCTCTCTCACACAGTGAAGAATATCCTTGCGAATATGAAAATTTGAAATTCGCGACAAATTCGCCGAAAATGATAAGATTGGCCTGGAGAAATACTGAAAAAAGTTTTGCCTTATGAATGCTTCCGAAATTCTTGCGAATCCTTGCGAATTTCTTACGAACCTTACGATTACTTAACAATCAATTTGCCGAATTTCTTGCGAATCCTTTGCGAATGTTACGAATGCTTACGAATACCGTTGCCAATCTTGCGAATGCTTGCGAACGCCTTACGAATGAAACGACTATACACAACGCATGCTTGGCTAATTGCATATACCCATTGCCAATGTTTCTCTTTGTCACTTATTCGCCAGCCTCCGCCGAGTCAAATTCTTCTTGAAAGGAAAAGTCAAGACGAATGCTAGAAAATCCCTACAAATGTCTTACGATCACTACAAATGCCTTGCCATCAATAAGAATGGCTTGCGATTGCTTACGAAAATGTTGCGAAAGCAATAAGAATATGCTTTCCTGGCGAAATTTAGGAGCATGTTCCTAATATTCGCAACACCCCATGAACGAGCGCGAATGCTTACGAACACCTACGAATGCCTTGTGATCAATGCGAATTGGTGGCGAATTGCATTCATAAGCCCATTCGCCACCATATTCGCCACTGTGTGAGAGCAGCATGAGGTATTATTGAAATATATGCATATACTGAACAAAAAAAGAAACTTCCGCTGATGTTGGTGCTGATTGTCTAGACAGCAAATCAGGAAAAATAATGATACTTTAAGAATAATTAGATAGACCGCCAACAATAGTCTAAACAAAGATGTTTTTGAAAAGTTCAGTACACAAGGGAGTTAGCCCCCTTTTTCTTAAAACATGCATTTTGGCCACAAAAACAAATTAAATCTTCGAAATTTACCGAAATTTGTCCAAGACAATATTCTCTATATGTTCCTTACCAAAAACAACAAAAAAAAACATAACACAGATTGTGTAGAAGGCAGTTTTTGATTATAAACAATCATGAAATTATCTCCCTTTAACATGTCCATATTATCCATAAAAGATTATTGCTTGGCCAATTTGAAACTGTTTAATGGGATATTTAGTATATACTCACTTAAGTGTGCTTACAAACATCAAACATTATTTTATTAAAATGCTGTTTAAGCTTTTATACGCCTCAAAAACTGGCCTATGGAAATACCAGCTAAAAAGTTGGATGTTTCTTTTTTTGTTCAGTATACATGAATCTAATAAATGTAGTATAGCATGTTACATTCTAGAGATAAACTCTCCATTTTTAAGAAGTAAACCTCGTTATTATAATGTTTGTTATTATTTGTTATACCAATTAATTAGCAAGTCACCTTACCGAGACAAAATCCACGTATGAATTTCATTATTTTTTACATAATTATATGTAGATATTTACTTCATGAGCAAAATAACTGATACATAATGCATTTGGAATGTAAAAAAATGTAACCCATCAAACTTATATTTGTCCAGTAATTTTCTTGAATTCAAGTTATTCATAATGTTCAAATTCAAATCTTTTAATTCTAAAATGTACCGTGTATATTTTGCTAAAATACAAGAAACCCGTCAACTAATTGTGTGACAAAGTAATTTATGAATCCGCTGGGAGCTGGACTTGTAAATGACTAAGTGTAGATTCTTATGGATGGCAGGAGGTATGAGGTATACAGTACTGCTTCTAGTCAGGAATAAGTGGGTGGTCTGCCTCAATCCACCACTAAAAATCGACTGTCATACATAGCCTAACATGTGCTGAAAAAATGGTGTTAAACACTAAACAAATGTGGCATACCATTTATGAAACATTTACATGTGTGGCATATATACTGAAACGTTTATCCCTTGGAAGCAACAAACACAAACTAGATAGAAAGTAGCAGACTCAGTTTTATTGAGTCGATTCATGAGAAGTAAGGCCAGATTTTTTGATTTTTTTGGTTCTCAGATTTTTTTCCGGAAAAAAATCCACAGGAGGAGGGGAAAGGAGGAGGGGAAAAAAAATTGAACCTTTATATTAAAGTGTGTATCTTGTAATAGTAGTAGTCACATTGTAAAACTTAAAATGGACCTGAACAAATTTATATAACATGATCTTCTGATTTTACGTTAATATTTAAACATGATAATTTGATTGTTTGAAATGGGTGACCAAAAAATTAAAAACGGATACTTAAAATAATTTCTTGACTTTTTTTTCTTTCATTTTTGCAAAATTTAGGGTCGGAGGGTTTGAGAACCGAAAAATTAAAAACTCTGGCCTAATAGTATTTACAACACCTCACACGCCCCCAACAACCAACTTAAAGAAACTAGCCCACCAAATAAAGGCCTAAATAACCGTTTATCAAAACTCTATCCAGCTGTTCAGCTCATATAATAATGTATATGTGCCAATTAAAAGTATAGGTATATTCACAGGTTCTTAAAATACCCCTGATTGAATATACATAAATTGAATTATAAATTGGTAACTCTTAATTTGACGCTCTAGTTTTTAGCTCATGTTGATGTGAAATCCAAGATGGCCACCAAAGCTAAAAATAGAGTTTTAAAATACAAGTTTGTAGCGACTACTTCTTGAAAAGTATAAGTGATATTGATATTGATATGGGACTTTTTCTAAAATGATCAGCATGACATGATGTTGGTCCTTGTCAAAAATCGTTTTGATTCAATGTTAAACATGGCTGCCAGCGGCCATCTTTGTTTACATAGAGTTATATAATGAAAACTTGTATCGACTACTCCTCTGAAACTACTTGACGGATTTTCATGAAACTTTACAGGAATGTTTCTCTTGATGTTTAATTGATCCTAGCAAAATTTCAGGTCAGCTTGAAATTCAAGATGGCCGCCATGGCTAAAAATAGATTTTTAAAAAGTAAGTTTGTAGCGACTACTTCTTGAAACTATAAGTGATATTGATATGTGTCTTTTCCTAAAATGATCAGTATGACATGATGTTGATCCTTGTCGAAAATTATTTTGATTCGATGTTAAACAAGGCTGCCAGCGGCCATCTTTGTTTACACAGAGTTATATAATGAAAACTTGTAGCGACTACTCCTCTGAAACTACTTGACGGATTTTCATGAAACTTCACACGAATGTTGCTCTTGATGTCTAATTGATCCTAGCAAAACTTCATGTCGGCCGGAAATTCTAGATGGCTGCCACGGCTAAAAATAGATTTTCAAAAAACAAGTCTATGGCGACTACTTGAAAACTATAAGTGATATTGATATGGGACTTTTTCTAAAATGATCAGCATGTCATGATGTTGGTCCTTGTCAAAAATCGTTTTGATTCAATGTTAAACATGGCTGTCAGCGGTCATCTTTGTTTACATAGAGTTATCTACTAAAAATTTGTAACGACTACTCCTCTGTAACTACTCGACGGATTTTCATGAATCTTTACAGGAATGTTGCTCTTGATGTCTAATTGATCCTAGAAAAAATTCAGGTCGGCCGGAAATTCAAGATGGCCACCATGGCTAAAAATAGATTTTCAAATTCAAGTTTGTAGCGACTACTTCTTGAAAACTATAAGTGATATTGATATGGGACTTTTTCTGAAATGATCAGTATGACATGATGTTGATCCTTGTCTAAAATTATTTTGATTTGACATTAAACATGGCCGCCGGCGGCCATCTTTGTTTACATAGAGTTATATAATGAAAACTTGAAACGACTACTCCTATGAAACTACTTGATGGATTTTCATGAAACTTCACAGGAATGTTGACCTAGCTATCAAAAATCTATCAGTAGAGCTTCAAGGTCATTGACCTCTTGTTTGGTTTTGCCTGGCTGGTTAAAGCCGTTAATATTGTGTCTATAGAGTTTGACTTCTCAAAATTATGTAAGTTATATATATATATCGTCATCAGTAGGTGTACATATGTTGTAAAATGTGACTGTTGATGGTGGAATAGCTACTTTAAGTGATATATTACTTTAAAGCCACAAACAATGGGATTGATGATCCCAAAAGAAGTGGGATAACATTTATAACATTGATAAACCTACATCTAAACAGAAGTGGGATAACATTTATAACATTGATAAACCTACATCTAAACAGAAGTGGGATAACATTTATAACATTGATAAACCTACATCTAAACAGAAGTGGGATAACATTTATATCATTGATAAACCTACTTCTAAACAGAATGAATGAATGAATGAATGAATGAATGGTGTTTTAAGGCACGTCGACACATAAATAGGTCAAATTGTGCACAAAAAACTGATGAAAGATGAAGAAATGAAGTATTAATTAAAGATAAAATTATTTACAAATAAAGGATAATATGGTAGTAATATTAACTATATATGTAAATCAACAAATGCCCTAAAACAGGTATATAAATAAGTAAATATATATTAGAACATATTATAATGATTTATATAGTCTTTCTTTCAGGAAATCTAAAACAAGGCTCAAATCTATAGTATCAAATAACTCTTTCATAGTATTAACATTGTAGTACCTTTGACGCATAGGATAAAGTCTACACATTCCAACAAGATGTGTTTGACCATTAACGAATACATTCTGGTAATTTCCTTGTAATACATATGAATGAGTATAACATGTATGCCCTATCCTGCACCGGGCTAAGGACAACTTCTTCGTGACGAATGGGTCTACTAGAAGAACGCCATTCTCCGAGTAAAGGTTTAATTGAATGGAGTTATTGTTAACTGACAAATCCCAAGCGGCTTGGCAAGAGTTACAAATATATGTGTTAATACAATTTTTAAAATCAGTATAAGGTCATTTGGCATTAGATATATGTAAACTTAATGCTGCTTTAGCAGCACTATCAGCTCTATTATTACCACGTATTTCTACATGGCTTAGAAGCCAGCGGAAAATAATAACATTATCAACTATAAGGGAATTGTACTTTCGTAAAAGTTGAAGATAACATGTATAGCATTGATAAACCTAAAGAAGTGGGATAACATTTATAACATTGATAAACCTACATCTAAACAGAAGTGGGATAACATTATCACTTATGGAAAGATATTTATATGTCCCCTTTTCTATATAAACTTAGTTCAAGACTTCAGTGGTTTCAGGTAAGAATCAACCATAGAATATTATCAACAACAAAAAAAGATATTTACAATTAAAGCCATTGACAGTGCACTTTGTAATTTTTGCCACCAACCCTGAGACCATTACACATACGCTTTGGTCATGTCCAGAAACACAAACATTTCTTACTGAAATCAAGGCCTGGTATACATACTACATTTACAGAAGAACTATTTTTATTCAATATTGGAAAAACCTATCATCAACCGATCTGTACATTAATCAGTGCCGTAGCTGCCTATAGGCTCATACCAAAAGATTTTCATAAAGCAAGTATTCATATTAATATATGTTATTTTGTTCTGTTACGATGTTTTTGTTGCAAAATTACAGATTATAAACGCTTGAAATCACGGGTTGAAAACATACTGTTTGCTGCTTAAAATACCGTCATAATGCAGGATTTGGTTTCCTTCTAAAACAAAAATCATGGGGGTGCATGCCCCCAGAACCCCCTAGACCTTGTGCCTGACACAGCTATGTCTCTGTTATTATAGAAATCAAATATTGTATCTTTTCATCAAAACGTCTGAACAAATCACTATCACTCACTGCTATGAAGAACAGACTTAAGCATTCATATGAATACCTTAAATGTATACCCGTCAAAAGTGATACCTTGAAATTGTTTTCGGAAAAATGGACAAACTATAAAGAAGCACTAGAAGATTAATATACTATTAACATTATGCAAAAATTAATACCAAGATCCTGACAACTGATTATCTGAATCAATCCAGATTAAACTGGACTTCAAGATTTATTATAACCCATTTTACAGAGGATGTGTCTACTGGACAGTTAATTGGTAACCCATATATTTCGAAAATTAATAATAGAAAAAGATTTTCCCATCTTACTTAGTTTATTTTTTCAAAGAGTATTACATATATATACTGAAACAATAGACTGTTATATATGTATATCTAGATCTAAGAGGAAAGAGCATGGGATGGCCCTCCCCGACCCACAACACATTCATTCACGGGTTACCTATTAAATGGTTACCTATTTGGTAAAGGAAAAATAAAAAATAAATAAAAAAGTAATAACACCACTGATTTTCAGGTGTGTGTGGGTGGGGAGTGGGGAAGCTGGGGGGCGGGCGCGTTAGTTTTACTGTATGAATTGCATTTGTCCAATCATCAATAATGTTATAAGAATAGTATAAGAATAGTATAAAGCAAATTTGTTTTGCATATTATTATAAACTGTTGATTACATTGCAGCAATAATATATTCAAACATATGGTGTAATAACAAAGAAAAGTTTAAAAATTGTTTTTAATTTTATGCAAGCAGGTTTAAAGTCAAAATGATACTGGATTAATAAATTGAGAGGTTAATTTTAATGCTTGATAAAAACTTTAATATTGCCATGTGTCCCTTTAACTAAAAGATTTATATATATACAGTATAAATCACTGAAAATGCATGCACATATATTAGTTGATTTGTAGTGAAAAACAAGAAATACTTCATAGGGAAGAAAGAAAACTTACATTTTCACAATTACGGAGTCTATTACAAAAGTATGTGTTTTCTCACCTTGAGAGTAGTTGAATTAGGTACTCTGATATTCAGGACAAAACAATTAATATTCTTTTTGTTTCATAGACACTGGCTTTAAATTGTCGTAAATTAATTTTGTGAAGTCCCAGCTTACTTTTATTGTGTCGCTATCCTAGCATAGCAGATCACCATGTCCGTTGGTGTCAGTGAAAACAACATCACACCTTTTGTTTTCGGTCAATAGCTTTGGAAAGATTGCACCTACCATCTTCAAATTTGATAATTTGATTGTTTTTGGTAAGATTCTGTAAGTCACAGGTCTAGGTCACTGCAATCTGATGATGAAACATTGTTTCCACTCAATAACTAGTGAAGGAATACCCCCACATTCTTTATTTTATACTTTTTTTTCAATTTTATACATTGATTGTCCTTGGTTTTGGGGTCATTAGGTCAAAGGTCAAGGTTACTGTGACCCAATAGTTTGTCTGTAATGAGGCAATGATTGCTACTGATTTTGGGTTATGTAGGTCAAAGGTCAAGGTCACTGTGACCTGATACTGAAAAATACCTTCCGCCCAATTATTTTGAATTGCACCCACCTTCTTCAAAATGCGCTAATGGATGTCAATATCAGCTAACTTACGGACAGTGTCCCTTAAATTAAAATTTAATAACCTACAGCTTCTATACATGTTTCTTGGTTTTATATTGGTGTTGCTATTTAAGCAATATTCTTCTTAAAAAAGAAAAATTATCACTAGAGACTTGGCAGGTATGTGGATCCTCATACAATTTAAAAAGTTACGCTTCCTAGTTAATTCCGGACGGAAGATTTCCTCTCTGTTTAAAATTCCATTTAGAATACCACATAGTAATTAATGACTGATGCAAATTGGGGTATTTAGAAAGTGACATACCGGTACTGCAACTTCACATACCGGATGAACTGGGACTATATCCTGTGAAACTTTATTTACTACAGTGCTGTGAGTGGAAGGCACGAGATTACACCACTATCCTGTGTGAAACATAATCTCATATTTCAATGGCAGCGGCTAGTTGTCACCTGTCTTGCAAAGTTATCATGTATTACAAATTATAAATCATACTTATTTAAGTGTAATTATCTCCCCTGCTTATAACATTATTATCTCCCCTACTTATAATTTGTTATTATCCCCCCTACTTATAATGTGTAATTATAACTTATACTTGTTTTTATCTTCCTATATACTTATGACTTGTAATTATCTTCCCTTCTAATAATTTGTATTATCTCCCCTACTTATAACTTGTTTTTATGTTCCTATTTACCTATGACTTGTAATTATCTTCCCTTTTTATATAAATTTGTATTATCTCCCCTACTTATAACTTGTTTTTATGTTCCTATATACTTATGACTTGTAATTATCTTCCCTTCTTATAATTTGTATTATCTCCCATGCTTATAACTTGTAATTATCTCCACTACTTATAATTTGTAATTATCTCCCATACTTATAACTTGTAAATATCTTCCCTTTTTATATAAATTTGTATTATCTCCCCTACTTATAACTTGTTTTTATGTTCCTATATACTTATGACTTGTAATTATCTTCTCTTCTTATAATTTGTATTATCTCCCCTACTTATACTTGTTTTTATCTTCCTATACAGTATACTTATAACTTGTAATTATCTCCCCTACTTATAATTTGTAATTATCTCCCATGCTTATAACTTGTAATTATCTCCCCTACTTATAATTTGTAATTATCTCCCATACTTATAACTTGTAATTATCTCCCCTACTTATACTTGTTTTTATCTTCCTATACAGTATACTTATAACTTGTAATTATCTCCCCTACTTATAATTTGTAATTATCTCCCATGCTTATAACTTGTAATTATCTCCCCTACTTATAATTTGTAATTATCTCCCATACTTATAACTTGTAATTATCTCCCCTTCTTATAATTTGTAATTATCTCCCATGCTTATAACTTGTAATTATCTCCCCTACAGCCCGGTACCAGCAACTTCAGTCGGACTATCTTGAGGTTGCGAGAACCGTCCAGGAACAGAAGCTGCTGATTACACAGTTGGAGGAAGATCTGCGCCATGTCAATGCCCTGTCTGCCATGTTCCGAGGTGAGGGGGAGGGGATCGAGACAGTCACCCCAGGGGCAGAGATGGTCGCTGAAGCTGTGAAAGAAGCATCATCCTCAGGTAAGTGAAAGTCGGGCGATTCAGTGAAACTTTCCTTTAAATATCTTCTCAGAAACTTTGTTTTAAATTTATCGTGCAGATTTGGTACATAATAAACTTTTCCAAAACACATTGACAAATTTATTTCACAGCCTACTGTACATTGCGACTTACTCTTTGCAAAGCATAAATACTTACTTATGTTTATGCCCCCGAAGAGAGGCATATAGTAATCGCACTGACCATCCATCCATCTGTCGGTTTGTCCATTTGTCCATACGTCCGTCTGTTTTTCCATTCGAAACAATCATGTCTCAAAAATTTGATAGAACTGAAGGGATTTTCATAAAACTTTACACAAATGGTAACCGCAGTGAGGCGTGTTGTGTGCAATACTCGGGTTTGTACCTCAAATGTCAAGGTCACACTTGGAGGTCAAAGGTCAAATGTTGTCCTTCCATCCGAAATGATCATGTCTCAGCCATAACTTTGAAAGAACTGAAGGGATTTCCATGAAACTTCACAGAAATGTTAACTACAATGAGAAGGTGTGTTGTGTGCAATAATCGGGTTCGTACCTCAAAGGTCAAGGTCACACTTTGAGGTCGAAGATCAGTGAGTCAAAATTTCATTTTTTTTTTCTGCCATGCAAAGTAAATTTGTCTCTGAAGAAGTTCCTGGATTTCTTTATATCCTATCCCTCTTTCTGGGTCCTCTCGCAATAACCTTAACAACGACATTAATTGTGTTTATTGCCATTAAACAATAACACATTCAAAACTTAATACAAGCATTATAGTACTGCACATTTATATAAGCTTTATTCGACTCAAATTTTATTAATTTACTAGTTTAATCTTATTTATTTTACATCAATTGTAACGAAAGCCCTCTGAACTTATATTAGTTACTCTCGATGTCTTCCTGGGTAGAACCAGTACTAAGCAAACGCAGACAAAGTGTCTTCCTCAGGAACACAACACATATGATCATTGTTGGGGATCGAACCCACAACTTTTCGATCATGGGTCCAACACTCTACCACTAGACCATAGTGCTCCATAATTAATTCTTGACCATTTATTATTTCAGTAATGTCACCAGCCTTATCATCAGACAGCAGTAAGACGTAGTGCTCCATAATTAATTCATGACCATTTATTATTTCAGTAATGTCACCAGCCTTATCATCAGACAGCAGTAAGACGTAGTGCTCCATAATTAATTCATGACCATTTATTATTTCAGTAATGTCACCAGCCTTATCATCAGACAGCAGTAAGACCGCCTCGGACTCGCTCCTACCAATAGTTCAGAGTCAGCGAGAACGCTACAGGGTCCGGGCCCAGGAACTCGAGGCTGTGAGTGAATGGGATTTCCTTACAAACTTTATCTACCGAAATTATATTTCATATGTCCCTTATACATGATGCATTAAATGTTTTGATTTGAAATGGATTTTATAGTCGCACCAAAGCTGAGGTCATATGGCGAAATTTTCGTGCATGGGCGGCACCTGGGTAGAACCACCGATGTTCCGCAAGCCAACTGGACTAATTAAGCTTCCAAACATAAAGATTCCCAGGCCCATGAGGGATAGAACCCACAGTTGTGAGGGGAACATGATTTCATATCAGAGACTCTAACCACTCGGCCACGGACGCCCCCTGCATTAAATAAATCTGGGCATAACGAATTGGGGAGAATGCTGACAATGCTCCAAGGGTCTTGAGTTGGATCCCTAGCTGGACCTGTATCAAGGGTTCAGCACAAACTTTTTGTATCTTATGCTTTGTTTATATATAGTTAGGGGTGTGTTGCATTGAAACCACACTGTATGGTTCAAATTACCGTAAGCTTTGGACGAGACTCTTATGCGCCCTGTAAGTTTCCTCCTTGGTAATAAGGTGGATGACCTATAAACTTTACTCACACTATAGACAGTCTATTAACTCATTTTAGAATTATTTTATATTTAGAATTTTGTGATTCTTGATTTTAAGATACTCATTACTCAGTGTAGAGTTGAAACTCAATCTGTTCAAAGAACTGATTGAGTCTCTACACTTTCACTAAATTAAACTGATCAGAATATTTAAAATTAATTAAATATTAATTGTTTCTCTCATGACATCACTTCCTCATATTATTCTACTATTGTGATGTCACATATTTTCACTCAACCAGTTCTGAGAACTGAGTGTATAACTTACTGTGAAAAAAAGGAGATTTAGACTGTTTGTATCTCTCACTGAGTCAGTAATAACTTTCTTGAAACCAAGAATCACAAGATTCTAAATATAAAATAATTCTAAAATGATTTAATAGACTGTTTATAATGAATCTGTGAATTTCTGATGATGTGCACACACATACACAACTGGGCCCTGTTTTATTAAACATCTTACGATGTCTTAAATTTTAAAATCGTTCACTTGTTTCACCTAAGCATTCAATGTAGACAATTATGTGTGCACATAGTGCAGAAATAACACATGTATAAGAAAATGAAATGAAATCACGTTTATTTCAAACATGTAATTTATAATGAAGCATTTAAGAAATTGATTTACTATCAAAATGGTCGTAAGTTTTTCATAAAACGGGCCCCTGGTGTTCTACCAGTTTTCGGCTTCTAACAGTTTGCGTGATATTCATTTAAAATGCATATCTAACAAGTCATGGTTTATTAAAATACTCAATGTTAATTGGTTTATTGGGGAGGTTAAAAATGGTATTCAATAAACAGGATGAAGCTCAATATATTCTTCTCGTTGTTGTTGATAGATATGCATAAAATGTAAGTTGTGAGAATTTGTTTGTATTTCATGCAATCTCTCGACAAAGACAAAATGTGTATCATGATACATAAAAATTCATGTCATACAAGAAATAAAACAAAAACAGCGGGTTTATAGTGTGCGAGATCAAAACCTGGTGTTTGGGACTTTAAACACATAGAAACCACGGGCCTGCGGCCCTTGGTATCGATGAACTCCAGTCCTGCCCACCCATTATTGATCTTGGACAATATGAACCCGCTGGAAATATATTTCTAATGTTCTTTGCCATAATATTTATTCCAGATGTTTTTATTTTCATTGGACACTTTCATCTGAATGGTAAAAATAAATAACAAACAACGAAAGCTATACAAAACTTGTTTAAACAAAGAAAAGAACAGCAGCAACATATTTTGTTGATCCCTGTTTTCAGGGTAAACGATGTGTCTCCATGCACTTGCTATATTTAGTCAGCCACACAGACAACAAATCAAACAACAAACTTGACAAAAATATGGACACATTTTTAGCTCGACTGATCAGAGATCAGCAGAGTTTATGCCTTGGTACGGTGTCGTCGTCTGTCCGTCCGTGAAATACAAGACGGCCTCCACAGCTAAAAACAGATTTTTAAAAAACAAGTTTGTAGCGACTACTTCTTGAAAATTATAAGCGATATTGATATGGGACTTTTTCTAAATTGATCAGCATGACATGATGTTGGTCTTTGTCGAAATTCGTTTTGATTCGAAGTTAAACATGGCTGCAAGCAGCCATCTTTGTTTACAAAGAGTTAATTATATAGTAAAAACTTCTAGCGACTACTCCTCTGAAACTACTTTACAGATTTTCATGAAACTTCACAGGAATGTTGCTCTTGATGTCCAATTGTTCCTAGCAAAATTTCAGGCCGGCCAGATATTCAAGATGGCCGCCACGGCTAAAAAAAATATTTAAAAAAACAAGTTTGTAGCGACTACTTCTTGAAAACTATAACTGATATTGATATGGGACTTTTTCTAAAATGATCAGCATGACATGATGTTGATCCTTGTCAAAAGTTGTTTTGATTTGACATTAAACATGGCCGCCAGTGGCCATCTTTGTTTACATAGAGTTTTATAATAAACATTTGTAGCGACTACTCCTCTGAAACTACTCGACAGATTTTCATGAAACTCATCACAGGAATGCTGATCTCGCTATCAAAAAACTATCAGAAGAGCTTCAAGGTCATTGGCCTCTTGTTTTTTTCAGCAAAAGGTATCAATAGATTTATGGCACTATCTATTTCAGCAAGCCTTGGGACAGCAACAACAGATCACCATGCTCCAGAATGAGATTGACAAACTACGCTCCGACAACGTGAAGCTCTATGAGAAAGTGCGCTACCTACAGTCTGCCGGCTACTCTCACAAGGTAGGTAATTCTTATGTACACACAAGGTAGGCAATTCTAATGTGTCTACCCAAGTTAGGTAATTCTAATGTACACACAAGGAAGGTAATTCTAATGTGTACACAAGGTAGGTAATTCTTATGTACACACAATGTAGGTAATTCTAATGTTTACACAAGGTAGATAATTCTAATGTACACACAAGGTAGGTAATTCTTATGCGCACACAAGGTAGGTAATTCTAATGTGTACACAAGGTAGGTAATTCTAATGTGTACACAAGGTAGGTAATTCCTTTGTGTACACAAGGTAGGTAATTCGAATGTATAAACAAGGTAGGTAATTCTAATGTATACTCAAGGTAGGACAAGGTAGGTAATTCTAATGTGTACACAAGGTAGGTAATTCTAATGTATACTCAAGGTATGACAAGGTAGGTAATTCTAATGTGTACACAAGGTAGGTAATTCTAATGTGTACACAAGGTAGGTAATTCTAATGTGTACACAAGTTAGGTAATTCTAATGTGTACACAAGGTAGGTAATTCTAATGTGGACACAAGCTATGTAATTCTAATGTGTACACAGGGTAGGTAATTCTAATGTATACTCAGGGTAGGACAAGGTAGGTAATTCTAATGTGTACACAGAGTAGGTAATTCTAATGTGTACACAAGGTAGGTAATTCTAATGTGTACACATGGTAGATAATTATAATGTGTACACAAGGTAGGTAATTCTAATGTGTACACAAGGTAGGTAATTCTAATGTATACTCAAGGTAGGACAAGGTAGATAATTCTAATGTGTACACAAGGTAAGTAATTTTAATGTGTACACAAGGTAGGTAATTCTAATGTGTACACAAGGTAGGTAATTCTAATGTGCACACAAGGTCGGTAATTCTAATGTATACTCAAGGTAGGACAAGGTAGGTAATTCTAATGTGTACACAAGGTAGGTAATTCTAATGTGTACACAAGGTCGGTAATTCTAATGTATACTCAAGGTAGGACAAGGTAGGTAATTCTAATGTACACACAAGGTAGGTAATTATAATGTCTACACAAGGTAGGTAATTCTAATGTGTACACAAGGTAGGTAATTCTAATGTGTACACAAGGTAGGTAATTCTAATGTACACACAAGGTAGGTAATTCTAATGTGTACACAAGGTAGGTAATTCTAATGTGCACACAAGGTAGGTAATTCTAATGTGCACACAAGGTAGGTAATTCTAATGTGTACACAAGGTAGGTAATGCTAATGTTTGCACAAGGTAGGTAATTCTAATGTGTACACAAGGTAGGTAATTCTAATGTGTACACAAGGTAGGTAATTCTAATGTGGACACAAGCTATGTAATTCTAATGTGTACACAAGGTAGGTAATTCTAATGTGTACACAGGGTAGGTAATTCTAATGTATACTCAGGGTAGGACAAGGTAGGTAATTCTAATGTGTACACAGAGTAGGTAATTCTAATGTGTACACAAGGTAGGTAATTCTAATGTGTACACAAAGTTGATAATTATAATGTGTACACAAGGTAGGTAATTCTAATGTGTACACAAGGTAGGTAATTCTAATGTGTACACAAGGTAGGTAATTCTAATGTGCACACAAGGTAGGTAATTCTAATGTTTACACAATGTTGGTAATTCTAATGTACACACAAGGTAGGTAATTCTAATGTGTACACAAGGTAGGTAATTCTAATGTTACACAAGGTAGGTAATTATAATGTGTTAACAAGGTAGGTAATTCTAATGTACACACAAGATAGGTAATTCTAATGAACATACAAGGTAGGTAATTCTAATGTACACACAAGGTAGGTAATTCTAATGTGTACACAAGGTAGGTAATTCTAATGTGTACACAAGGTAGGTAATTCTAATGTACACACAAGGTAGGTAATTCTAATGTGTACACAAGGTAGGTAATTCTAATGTGCACACAAGGTAGGTAATTCTAATGTGCACACAAGGTAGGTAATTCTAATGTGTACACAAGGTAGGTAATGCTAATGTTTGCACAAGGTAGGTAATTCTAATGTGTACACAAGGTAGGTAATTCTAATGTGTACACAAGGTAGGTAATTCTAATGTGCACACAAGGTAGGTAATTCTAATGTGCACGCAAGGTAGGTAATTCTAATGTGTACACAAGGTACGTAATGCTAATGTTTGCACAAGGTAGGTAATTCTAATGTGTACACAAGGTAGGTAATTCTAATGTGTACACAAGGTAGGTAATTCTAATGTACACGCAAGGTAGGTAATTCTAATGTGTACACAAGGTAGGTAATTCTAATGTGCACACAAGGTAGGTAATTCTAATGTGCACACAAGGTAGGTAATTCTAATGTGTACACAAGGTAGGTAATGCTAATGTTTGCACAAGGTAGGTAATTCTAATGTGTACACAAGGTAGGTAATTCTAATGTGTACACAAGGTAGGTAATTCTAATGTACACAAGGTAGGTAATTCTAATGTACACACAAGGTAGGTTATTCTAATGTTCACACAAGGTAGGTAATTCTAATGTGCACACAAGGTAGGTAATTCGACTGTTTACACAAGGTAGATAATTCTAATGTGTACACAAGGTAGGTAATTCTAATGTACACACAAGGTAGGTAATTCTAATGTGTACACAAGGTAGGTAATTCTAATGTGCACACAAGGTAGGTAATTCTAATGTTTACACAAGGTTGGTAATTCTAATGTACACACAAGGTAGGTAATTCTAATGTGTACACAAGGTAGGTAATTCTAATGTTACACAAGGTAGGTAATTATAATGTGTTAACAAGGTAGGTAATTCTAATGTACACACAAGATAGGTAATTCTAATGAACATACAAGGTAGGTAATTCTAATGTACACACAAGGTAGGTAATTCTAATGTACACACAAGATAGGTAATGCTAATGTACAGACAAGGTAGGTAATTCTAATGTACACGCAAGATAGATAATTCTAATGTACACACAAGGTAGGTAATTGTAATGTACACACAAGATAGGTAATTCTAATAATTCTAATGTACACACAAGATAGGTAATTCTAATGTACACACAAGGTAGGTAATTCTAATGTACATACAATATAGGTAATCATAATGTACACACAAGGTAGGTAATTCTAATGTACACACAAGATAGGTAATTCTAATCTAATGTACACACAAGGTAGGTAATTCTAATGTGCACGCAAGGTAAGTAATTCTAATGTGTACCCAAGGTAGGTAATTCTAATGTACACACATGGTAGGTAATTCTAATGTGTACACAAGGTAGGTAATTCTAATGTGTACACAAGGTAGGTAATTCTAATGTTTACACAAGGTAGGTAATTCTAATGTGTACACAAGGTAGGTAATTCTAATATGTACACCAGGTAGGTAATTCTAATGTATATACAAGGTAGGTAATTCTAATGTGTACACAAGGTAGATAATTCTAATGTGTACACATGGTAGGTAATTCTAATGTACACACAATATAGGTAATGCTAATGTGTACACAAGGTAGGTAATTTTAATGTGCACACAAGGTAGGTAATTCTAATGTGCACACAAGGTATATAATTTTAATGTGTACACAAGGTAGATAATTCTAATGTGTACACAAGGTAGGTAATTCCAATGTTTACACAAGGTAGGTAATTCTAATGTGTACACAAGGTGGTAATTCTAATGTACACACAAGATAGGTAATTCTTATATACACACAATGTAGGTAATTCTAATGTACACACAAGGTAGGTAATTCTAATGTGTACACAAGGTAGGTAATTCTTATGTACACACAAGGTAGGTAATTCTAATGTTTACACAAGGTAGGAAATTCTAATGTGTACACAAGGTAGGTAATTCTAATGTTTACACAAGGTAGGTAATTATAATGTACACACAAGGTAGGTAATTCTAATGTACACACAAGATAGGTAATCAATGTAGGTAATGCTAATGTACACACAAGGTAGGTAATTCTAATGTACACACTCGATAGGTAATGCTAATGTACACACAAGGTAGGTAATTCTAATGTACACACAATATAGGTGTTTCTAATGTACACACAAGATAGGTAATTCTAATGTACACACAAGGTAGGTAATTCTAATGTACACACAAGATAGGTAATTCTAATGTACACACAAGATAGGTAGTTCTAATGTACACACAATGTAGGTAATTCTAATGTGCACACAATGTAGGTAATTCTAATGTGTACACAAGGTAGGTAATTCTAATGTACACACAAGGTAGGTAATTCTAATGTGTACACAAGGTAGATAATTCTAATGTTTACACAAGGTAAGTAATTTTAATGTGTACACAAGGTAGGTAATGCTAATGTACACACAAGGTAGATAATTCTAATGTACACACAAGGTAGGTAATTCTAATGTGTACACTAGGTAGGTAATGCTAATGTACACACAAGGTAGATAATTCTAATGTGTACACAAGGTAGGTAATTCTAATGTGCACACAAGGTAGGTAATTCTAATGTTTACACAAGGTAGGTAATGCTAATGTACACACAAGGTAGATAATTCTAATGTGTACACAAGGTAGGTAATTCTAATGTGTACACAAGGTATGTACACACAAGGTAGGTAATTCTAATGTGTACACAAGGTAGGTAATTCTAATGTGCACACAAGGTAGGTAATTCTAATGTGTACACAAGGTAGGTAATTCTAATGTGTGCACAAGGTAGGTAATTCTAATGTGCACACAAGGTAGGTAATTCTAATGTTTACACAAGGTTGGTAATTCTAATGTACACACAAGGTAGGTAATTCTAATGTGTACACAAGGTAGGTAATTCTAATGTTACACAAGGTAGGTAATTCTAATGTGTTAACAAGGTAGGTAATTCTAATGTACACACAAGATAGGTAATTCTAATGAACATACAAGGTAGGTAATGCTAATGTACACACAAGGTAGGTAATTCTAATGTACACACAAGATAGGTAATGCTAATGTACAGACAAGGTAGGTAATTCTAATGTACACGCAAGATAGGTAATTCTAATCTAATGTACACACAAGGTAGGTAATTCTAATGTGCACGCAAGGTAAGTAATTCTAATGTGTACACAAGGTAGGTAATTCTAATGTACACACATGGTAGGTAATTCTAATGTGTACACAAGGTAGGTAATTCTAATGTTTACACAAGGTAGGTAATTCTAATATGTACACCAGGTAGGTAATTCTAATGTGTATACAAGGTAGGTAATTATAATGTGTTCACAAGGTTGATAATTCTAATGTGTACACATGGTAGGTAATTCTAATGTACACACAATATAGGTAATGCTAATGTGTACACAAGGTAGGTAATTTTAATGTGCACACAAGGTAGGTAATTCTAATGTGCACACAAGGTAGATAATTTTAATGTGTACACAAGGTAGGTAATTCCAATGTTTACACAAGGTAGGTAATTCTAATGTGTACACAAGGTGGTAATTCTAATGTACACACAAGATAGGTAATTCTTATATACACACAATGTAGGTAATTCTAATGTACACACAAGGTAGGTAATTCTAATGTGTACACAAGGTAGGTAATTCTAATGTACACACAAGGTAGGTAATTCTAATGTTTACACAAGGTAGGAAATTCTAATGTGTACACAAGGTAGGTAATTCTAATGTTTACACAAGGTAGGTAATTCTAATGTACACACAATGTAGGAAATTCTAATGTACACACAAAATAGGTAATCAATGTAGGTAATGCTAATGTACACACAAGGTAGGTAATTCTAATGTACACACAAGATAGGTAATGCTAATGTACACACAAGGTAGGTAATTCTAATGTACACACAAGATAGGTAATTCTAATGTACACACAAGGTAGGTAATTCTAATGTACACACAATATAGGTAATCATAATGTACACACAAGGTAGGTAATTATAATGTACACACAAGATAGGTAATTCTAATCTAATGTACACACAAGGTAGGTAATTCTAATGTGCACGCAAGGTAAGTAATTCTAATGTGTACACAAGGTAGGTAATTCTAATGTACACACATGGTAGGTAATTCTAATGTGTACACAAGGTAGGTAATTCTAATGTTTACACAAGGTAGGTAATTCTAATATGTACACCAGGTAGGTAATTCTAATGTGTATACAAGGTAGGTAATTATAATGTGTTCACAAGGTAGATAACTCTAATGTGTACACATGGTAGGTAATTCTAATGTACACACAATATAGGTAATGCTAATGTGTACACAAGGTAGGTAATTTTAATGTGCACACAAGGTAGGTAATTCTAATGTGCACACAAGGTAGATAATTTTAATGTGTACACAAGGTAGGTAATTCTAATGTGTACACAAGGTAGGTAATTCCAATGTTTACACAAGGTAGGTAATTCTAATGTGTACACAAGGTGGTAATTCTAATGTACACACAAGATAGGTAATTCTTATATACACACAATGTAGGTAATTCTAATGTACACACAAGGTAGGTAATTCTAATGTGTACACAAGGTAGGTAATTCTAATGTACACACAAGGTAGGTAATTCTAATGTTTACACAAGGTAGGAAATTCTAATGTGTACACAAGGTAGGTAATTCTAATGTTTACACAAGGTAGGTAATTCTAATGTACACACAATGTAGGAAATTCTAATGTACACACAAGATAGGTAATCAATGTAGGTAATGCTAATGTACACACAAGGTAGGTAATTCTAATGTACACACAAGATAGGTAATGCTAATGTACACACAAGGTAGGTAATTCTAATGTACACACAATATAGGTGTTTCTAATGTACACACAAGATAGGTAATTCTAATGTACACACAAGGTAGGTAATTCTAATGTACACACAAGATAGGTAATTCTAATGTACACACAAGATAGGTAGTTCTAATGTACACACAATGTAGGTAATTCTAATGTGCACACAATGTAGGTAATTCTAATGTGTACACAAGGTAGGTAATTCTAATGTACACACAAGGTAGGTAATTCTTATGTGTACACAAGGTAGATAATTCTAATGTTTACACAAGGTAAGTAATTTTAATGTGTACACAAGGTAGGTAATGCTAATGTACACACAAGGTAGATAATTATAATGTACACACAAGGTAGGTAATTCTTATGTGTATACAAGGTAGGTAATGCTAATGTACACACAAGGTAGATAATTCTTATGTGTACACAAGGTAGGTAATTCTAATGTGCACACAAGGTAGGTAATTCTAATGTTTACACAAGGTAGGTAATGCTAATGTACACACAAGGTAGATAATTCTAATGTGTACACAAGGTAGGTAATTCTAATGTGCACACAAGGTAGGTAATTCTAATGTTTACACAAGATAGGTAATTCTAATGTGTACACAAGGTATGTACACACAAGGTAGGTAATTCTAATGTGTACACAAGGTAGGTAATTCTAATGTGCACACAAGGTAGGTAATTCTAATGTGTACACAAGGTAGGTAATTCTAATGTACACACAAGGTAGGTAATTCTAATGTACACACAAGGTAGGTAATTCTAATGTTTACACCAGGTAGGTAATTCTAATGTTTACACAAGGTAGGTAATTCTAATGTGTATACAAGGTAGGTAATTCTAATGTACACACAAGGTAGATAATTATAATGTGTACACAAGGTAGGTAATGCTAATGTACACACAAGGTAGGTAATTCTAATGTGTACACAAGGTAGGTAATTCTAATGTACACACAAGATAGGTAATTCTAATGTGTACAGAAGATAGGTAATTCTAATGTTTACACAAGGTAGGTACAGGCCTGCCAAAACCTTTTAACACCAAATCCTGAGATTTTTAAAATTTCAGATTTAAAACGCATAAGAACATTTTAAAGGACCTGATTTTTGGAAGAGTTTCATGCCCGAGCATTCATTTTGGTGCATACCCTGTGTGAATTAATACTAAAGATTACTAATAGGTGCAACATTAATTTAATGAATACTTGGTTCTTTAATTGATGTCTTGAACGATGGCGTATTAATAATTTAATGACAAAAAATTTCTGTTACAGGCTGGTGGGCATCACGATGATAGCACGTTGACAAAATATTCAACTCAATATGAAGAAAAATTGGACCCATTTTCATCTTTCAACAGAAAGGTACATATTTTTCTACAAGTTTGCTAGGTGTGATTATAACAAGAACTTTGACCCTGAACCCGCTAAGTGCAACTATAATAGCCTTTGCATTCATTGTAAACCCAGATCAGCCTGCTGATCAGTCATTTTCCTCAAAACACCCCTTTGTCACATAAATGAAATGGTCTTAATTCCAAGAAAAAACAGTCCTTTATATATATGTAGCGTGTTAAGGGTTAAATGCTTTTGATAAATGATCATGAGCAGCCTCAGAGTGTAAATGAGAAATCAGATTGTTATTTATTTAATGGCTAATACATTTTTGAGGACATTCAGAGCCATTCCCTGAGAGAGAGGTAGAGGATACAGAGAAATCCTGAAGAACCTGACTCAAACTATTTATACATTTCTCAGATTTATAGCGGCAGTGTGGCGTCAACATTTGCCTTTAAAAGTTTTGCGTTAAAAGTTTTTTACATTCTAATATTTTCAACATTGCTTATTCAAATATTGCTTCATGTTTTGTATCAAACACTTTATCCACTACTTCATGTGTTTTGTATTAAACACTTCATCCACTACTTCATGTTTTGTATCAAACACTTCATCCAATACTTCATGTTTTGTATCAAACACTTTATCCAATACTTCATGTTTTGTATCAAACACTTCATCCAACACTTCATGTTTTGTATCAAACACTTTATCCACTACTTCATGTTTTGTATCAAACACTTCATCCAATACTTCATGTTTTGTATCAAACACTTCATCCAACATTTCATGTTTTGTATCAAATACTTTATCCACTACTTCATGTTTTGTATCAAACACTTCATCCAATACTTCATGTTTTGTATCAAACACTTCATCCAACATTTCATGTTTTGTATCAAACACTTTATTCACTACTTCATGTTTTGTATCAAACACTTCATCCAATACTTCATGTTTTGTATCAAACACTTTATTCACTACTTCATGTTTTGTATCAAACACTTCATCCAATACTTCATGTTTTGTATTAAACACTTCATCCACTACTTCATGTTTTGTATCAAACACTTTATTCACTACTTCATGTTTTGTATCAAACACTTCATCCAATACTTCATGTTTTGTATCAAACACTTTATTCACTACTTCATGTTTTGTATCAAACACTTCATCCAATACTTCATGTTTTGTATCAAATACTTTATTCACTACTTCATGTTTTGTATCAAACACTTCATCCAATACTTCATGTTTTGTATCAAACACTTCATCCAACATTTCATGTTTTGTATCAAATACTTTATCCACTACTTCATGTTTTGTATCAAACACTTCATCCAATACTTCATGTTTTGTATCAAACACTTCATCCAACATTTCATGTTTTGTATCAAACACTTTATTCACTACTTCATGTTTTGTATCAAACACTTCATCCAATACTTCATGTTTTGTATCAAACACTTTATTCACTACTTCATGTTTTGTATCAAACACTTCATCCAATACTTCATGTTTTGTATTAAACACTTCATCCACTACTTCATGTTTTGTATCAAACACTTTATTCACTACTTCATGTTTTGTATCAAACACTTCATCCAATACTTCATGTTTTGTATCAAACACTTTATTCACTACTTCATGTTTTGTATCAAACACTTCATCCAATACTTCATGTTTTGTATCAAATACTTTATTCACTACTTCATGTTTTGTATCAAACACTTCATCCAATACTTCATGTTTTGTATCAAACACTTTATTCACTACTTCATGTTTTGTATTAAACACTTCATCCAATACTTCATGTTTTGTATCAAACACTTTATTCACTACTTCATGTTTTGTATTAAACACTTCATCCAATACTTCATGTTTTGTATCAAACACTTTATTCACTACTTCATGTTTTGTATCAAACACTTAATCCAATACTTCATGTTTTGTATCAAACACTTTATTCAATACTTCATGTTTTGTATCAAACACTTCATCCAATGCTTCATGTTTTGTATAAAACACTTCATCCAATACTTCATGTTTTGTATCAAACACTTCATCCAATACTACATGTTTTGTATCAAACACTTCATCCACTACTTCATGTTTTGTATCAAACACTTCATCCAATACTTCATGTTTTGTATCAAACACTTTATCCAATACTTCATGTTTTGTATCAAACACTTCATCCATGGCTTCATGTTTTGTATCAAACACTTCATCTTTTGTATCAAACACGTTATCCACTACTTCATGTTTTGTATCAAACACTTCATCCAATATGTCATGTTTTGTATCAAACACTTCATCCAATACTTCATGTTTTATATCAAACACTTCATCCACTACTTCATGTTTTGTATCAAGCACTTCATCCACTACTTCATGTTTTGTATCAAACACTTCATCCACTACTTCATGTTTTGTATCAAGCACTTTATCCAATTCTTCATGTTTTGTATCAAACACTTCATCCAATACTTCATGTTTTGTATCAAACACTTCATCCAATACTTTATGTTTTATATCAAACACTTTATCCAGTACTTCATGTTTTGTATCAAACACTTCATCCACTACTTCATGTTTTGTATCAAGCACTTTATCCAATTCTTCATGTTTTGTATCAAACACTTCATCCAATACTTCATGTTTTGTATCAAACACTTCATCCAATACTTTATGTTTTATATCAAACACTTTATCCAGTACTTCATGTTTTGTATCAAACACTTCATCTCATACATCATGTTTTATTTTCAGGAGCGTATCAAACGCTACATGAATCTCAAGCCTTATGACAAGATCACTCTTAGTATGGTAAGTTTTTAAATCAAAATATAATTTGTGTTTATTTTAAAACAATAACACATTTATTTGAAAGATTTTACAAATTATTGTTAGTGCAAAGGATGACAGGTACTGATTATATAGTAATCTTGATGTAGAATGAAACATGGGAATCAGTCAAACCCCTCGTGTCTGCAGTATTTATATAGTAATCTTGATGTAGAATGAAACATGGGAATCAGTCAAACCCCACGTGTCTGCAGTATTAATATAGTAATCTTGATGTAGAATGAAACATGGGAATCAGTCAAACCCCTCGTGTCTGCACTATTTATATAGTAATCTTGGTGTAGAATGAAACATGGGAATCAGTCAAACCCCATGTGTCTGTAGTATTTATATAGTAATCTTGATGTAGAATGAAACATGGGACTCAGTCAAACCCCACGTGTCTGCAGTATTTATATTGTAATATTGATGTAGAATGAAACATGGGACTCAGTCAAACCTCACGTGTCTGCAGTATTTATATTGTAATCTTGATGTAGAATGAAACATGGGACTCAGTCAAACCCCACGTGACCGCAATATTTATATAGTAATCTTGATGTAGAATGAAACATGGGACTCAGTCAAACCCCACTTGACTGCAGTATTTATATAGTAATCTTGATGTAGAATGAAACATGGGACTCAGTCAAACCCCACGTGTCTGCAGTATATATACAGTAATCTTGATGTAGAATGAAACATGGGAATCAGTCAAACCCCACGTGTCTGCAGTATTTATATAGTAATCTTGATGTAGAATGAAACATGGGAATCAGTCAAACCCCACGTGTCTGCAGTATTTATATAGTAATCTTGATGTAGAATGAAACATGGGAATCAGTCAAACCCCACGTGTCTGCAGTATTTATATAGTAATCTTGATGTAGAATGAAACATGGGAATCAGTCAAACCTCACGTGTCTGCAGTATTTATATAGTAATCTTGGTGTAGAATGAAACATTGGAATCAGTCAAACCCCACGTGTCTGCAGTATTTATATAGTAATCTTGGTGTAGAATGAAACATTGGAATCAGTCAAACCCCACGTGTCTGCAGTATTTATATAGTAATCTTGGTGTAGAATGAAACATTGGAATCAGTCAAACCCCACGTGTCCGCAGTATTTATATAGTAATCTTGATGTAGAATGAAACATGGAATCAGTCAAACCCCACGTGTCTGTAGTATTTATATAGTAATCTTGATGTAGAATGAAACATGGGAATCAGTCAAACCCGACGTGTCTGCAGTATTTATATAGTAATCTTGATGTAGAATGAAACATGGGAATAAGTCAAACCCCACGTGTCTGCAGTATTTATATAGTAATCTTGATGTAGAATGAAACATGGGACTCGGTCAAACCCCACGTGTCTGTAGTATTTATATAGTAATCTTGATGTAGAATGAAACATGGGACTCAGTCAAACCCCACGTGTCTGCAGTATTTATATAGTAATCTTGATGTAGAATGAAACATGGGAATCAGTCAAACCGCACGTGTCTGTAGTATTTATATAGTAATCTTGATGTAGAATGAAACATGGGAATCAGTCAAACCGCATGTGTCTGTAGTATTTATATAGTAATCTTGATGTAGAATGAAACATGGGACTCAGTCAAACCCCACGTGTCTGCAGTATTTATATAGTAATCTTGATGTAGAATGAAACATGGGAATCAGTCAATCCCCACGTATCTGCAGTATTTATATAGTAATCTTGATGTAGAATGAAACATGGGAATCAGTGTAGTATTTATATAGTAATCTTGATGTAGAATGAAACATGGGAATCAGTCAAACCGCACGTGTCTGCAGTATTTATACAGTAATCTTGATTTAGAATGAAACATGGGACTCAGTCAAACCCCCAAGTCTGTAGTATTTATACAGTAATCTTGATGTAGAATGAAACATGGGACTCAGTCAAACCCCACGTGTCTGCAGTATTTATATAGTAATCTTGATGCAGAATGAAACATGGGAATCAGTCAAACCCCACGTGTCTGCAGTATTTATATAGTAATCTTGATGTAGAATGAAACATGGGAATCAGTCAAACCGCACGTGTCTGTAGTATTTATATAGTAATCTTGATGTAGAATGAAACATGGGACTCAGTCAAACCCCACGTGTCTGCAGTATTTATATAGTAATCTTGATGTAGAATGAAACAAGGGAATCAGTCAAACCCCACGTGTCTGCAGTATTTATATAGTAATCTTGATGTAGAATGAAACAAGGGAATCAGTCAAACCCCACGTGTCTGCAGTATTTATATAGTATTCTTGATGTAGAATGAAACATGGGAATCAGTCAAACCTCACGTGTCTGTAGTATTTATATAGTAATCTTGATGTAGAATGAAACAAGGGAATCAGTCAAAACCCACGTGTCTGCAGTATTTATATAGTAATCTTGATGTAAAATGAAACATTGGAATCAATCAAACCTCACGTGTCTGCAGTATTTATATAGTATTCTTGATGTAGAATGAAACATGGGAATCAGTCAAACCTCACGTGTCTGTAGTATTTATATAGTAATCTTGATGTAGAATGAAACAAGGGAATCAGTCAAACCCCACGTGTCTGCAGTATTTATATAGTAATCTTGATGTAAAATGAAACATTGGAATCAGTCAAACCTCACGTGTCTCTAGTATTTATATAGTAATCTTGATGTAGAATGAAACATTGGAATCAGTCAAACCCTACGTGTCTGCAGTATTTATATAGTAATCTTGATGTAGAATGAAACATGGGAATCAGTCAAACCCCACGTGTCTGTAGTATTTATATAGTAATCTTTGTGTAGAATGAAACATGGGAATCAGTCAAACCCCACGTGTCTGTTTATAAATGCACCATGTTCTTCATATTTTCAACATACAGTTGTCAATAAAAAAATTTTTATATTTTTTGTTTGTTTATTTTTTCGAATATAATATGTTTATTAATAGTAATAGACACCCACTTCTAATAAATTCCCTCTTCTTATAGAAATGCCTTTTAAAAATTGGGGTATTTATCAGAATAAATTCAGTATCTGTGTTATATTCAGCCTGCATAGAAAGTGTATTATGTTAACACAAGTGCCCTGGGCAACAACCATGTAAACAGGCTTGCATTACTACTATTTTCACATTTTACATTGGAATTGATAGCATTACAGATAGATATAGCTTGTATTTCAGAGAGATATTAATATTAAGTTTCTCAGGTTTCTATAATGTAAGTTGTTACTACTTTTATCACATAACTTACGGTGTGGGAATGTAATATCGCCATACCATATTTTCGATATTCCATTAGTGATATAACTGCACGCGCTGTCAAAAAATAGATAATAACTATGATCCAATACATTCCCACGTTCTATGGCATAGTCGTGTGTTAAAAGGACAGACACATGCAATAAAAATCTATGGGTGAGTTATGTGATAAATAGAATCTAACGTTCGTTCTCATTCATTATTGAATTTATTAAACTTGTTGGCAAAAATGATTTAATGCTCGGCTTATATCATTTTTACCAACTCTTTTAATAAATTCAGTAATGATTGAGCACTCATGTAAGATCCTCTATATATTAAAAAACAAACACTTTTAACATTTTTTTTTTTATTCAGCCAATGTCCCCGTAAAATTCCCTCTGTTTCATTCCTAACACGAGGTCACTAAATGTTTATGTTCATGACGTCAACATTCTAAACTTTGCCAAATTTGGCGGGTTTTTTAATAATAATAAAAAAAACACGTTTATCACAATCTTGAATGTTTTATTATCTTTAAAATGGCAAACAACACTACTTATTATTATGTCATGTTACATTATGTCATGTTACATTATGTCATGTTACATCATGACTTTTACCCACAATTGAAAGTGCAGAAAAACGATAAGAAAGAAACAGTCAACAGTTTTCACAACAAATCGACAGTGTTATCTTCACCATTTTGTTTTTGTGTTTTGATGAGGCACCCAAGGGGAAATCGTAAAATATTCACGTCATGAGACGTATTAAACATGGCTGATTGACCAATGAAACTCTGAGAATTTTCTTTGCAGTTTTATGTATTATATATGTATTTGATATTTCAGGGCAAGTTCATCATGGGCAACAAGATGGCGCGGACCTTTGTATTCTTCTACACTATCCTGTTACATACTCTAGTCTTCTTGGTACGTATAGCGGGAAATATGCTGTACTCATTTGAAACTGGTCCTTTGACAAGTAATTTTTGCGACAGTTTGCCTTCTGTCCTATACTCTTTACGTCAGTCTAATTTTATAATGTTTTGAATATTTTTTTGTATTTCGAAACTAAGATTCATTAATCAAGGGGATAGTTCAACTGAAGCAAAGTATTTTTATTTTTTTCGAAAGCTTTCTTAACTGACAGAAATACATAAATTACCTTTAAAAGGATACATGGCAATCCTGAAGTTTTTATAAAGCATTTAATTTAGCATTTTAGTTTATTAATCGATTATCATTTTGACTTTAAACCTGCTTGCATATTATTAAAAAATAAAATTCTGATTTTTCAACTTTTCTTCGTTATTCCACCATAAGCTTGAATATATTATTGGTGAATTATAATCAACACCCCTGCGAAAATCCAGTGGGACATCCAAAGAATTCCATAGGATTTTATGCATTTCTAAGGATTTTTTTCTTTTAAATTCCATGGAATTCCAAGGATTAAAAGCTTGGAAAAGCTTGGAAAAGCTTGGTGGTATTGGCCCAGAAATACCATGGAATTCCATGGAATTTCACTGCCAGACCTTTATAAAACATTAAATGGAACTGTCACAAGAATTCCATTGTATTCCATTGAATTCCATGGGGAGACATTATAATAAATTGACCCAAAAAATCCATTGTATTCAATGAAATTCCATTGATAGACAGTATATAGATATAAATGAAATCAAGCCAAGAAATTCATAGTATTCCATGGAATTCCAAGGGTATGCATATATGACTAAAATCAATGAAATTTCATGGAAATCCTTGCTAAGAAATGTCTGGAGAAGTATATGTGTTTTCCCCAAGAAATCATAATTCCAACAAAATGACCCTAAACAGTTACAAATTCTTTAGCCCCCTATAAATATTTCTGATATTTTTTTTTCTCCCTTTCTAGTCAAAAAAATTAATAAAAAATACAGTACATAAATTACACGCATTCTCTGTTGGGGAAAACCCCCAACTTATTTAATACTAAAACCAAATGCCACAATAATTGTGTCGCAGCATGCGAAAACCAACAGCATGGTAATGAAAATCCCTATCTCAGGAACCGTAAGAGAGCGAAAAAAGCTTAGAATGTCCTCTTTCAAGTCAAACTATTTCAAAACATAGTCCATGGCCTCTGACCATGGTAATTCATGGTCTCTGACCATGTTCAACCATGGTCTCTGGTAGATGGAGACCATGGACTACCATGGTCAAACACCATGACATATCAAAGACATAATCATACATTTACACATATACTTTTTCATCCATTTACTACTCGTACTATACATTTTGGGTATAGACATTTTCATTTTATTTCAACAATAATATCAGTAAAATAAGTGTGCACAATTTCATCAAGATAATTTCTTAATGCATCATTTAAACATCATGGACTTCATTAATCAATATTAAATTAATAAATTAAATTAAGCAAAATCAATTAGATAACTAACTCAAATAAAACAGCTCACATTAAATACACTGTTGGCATTTTATGTTATGCAGTTAGGTTCAACATTTTCTAATATGAGCTTAGTGTCAAATTAGCATTATTTGATTTCTACATGTAGAAAATTGAAACTTATCTTACCTCACTTGTCAATTATTCCATGTTATGTTAGGTTTCACTTGTAACTATAACCTTCTAATTCAGTGTTTGACAACATAGTCCAGATATATACATTAAATCCACATACATTTTGTGGGGAAACACAGAATTAATTAAGTTAAATGGACACTATTTAAGCCTTTTTTCATGCAAATCGTTTTTCCCACACAAAATTTCAAACTGAGCAAAATCTTCTCCCAAAATGCACTGCAATCCATTTCCTTAAATAACCATATGTAAAATCAGTTATCTTATAACACCCATCTAGCAGTATTTACTTGCTTCTTGCAGCCCTAATAAACTTTCCAATCTGCCAGTGCTTGACCTAAGGTCAATTATGTCACTCTTTGACTTGGATGTGGATATATCACTTGTTCCACAAGTCTTTGATTTCAACAGAAACATCTGCACCATTCCTTAATCTAATTTATTCAATAGTTTTACAAAGAAAAGCTTGGAAAACGATGGACTTTTCTTAAAGTTCTATCTTGACACAATAAATGTAAATTCCAAGCTTTTCCATGGTTTTTCCACACATTAAGATTCACAAGTCCAAACTTTTCTCAGCAGAGGTATTTTAAACAATCAATTCCATTCAATTCCAAGCTTTTTCCAAGCAGGAAAACCTAAGATTTCGATGGTATAAAAATCCAAGCTTTTCCATGCTATTCTCATACAAAATCCTTGAAATGTCATGGAATTCCTAGGAATAATGGATCCAAGCTTTTTCTTACTTTTTCCTGTGAACAAAATGTTGCAGATCTATGAAATTCCATGGAATTCTAAGGATTGCAAAAAAGCTTGGATTTATTTCTGCAGGGGCAGTTAGTGATTTGCAAAAACAATTTGCTTTATACTATTCTTATAATTAATATTCATGGTTAAACAAATGCAATTTATGTAGAAAAACTAATGGGACGCGCTAATTTTACAAAAATCAAGATTTTCCTGTGTCCCATTAATAGCTTACTAGTAAAGATACAGAGATTTTGTAAATTACAGTGGACAATTATCTTTAATAGTAGTACAGATATTGCCTCAGATGTGTTTTTGTTCCATTATTCACAACTTTTACAAGTGTTATTGCAATGCCGTTGCCTCTATGCTAGTGAGCTAGAGAAAATGTAGATTGTAAACAGGAACATAATATAATGTTTAGAGAAACTTCCAAATGCTGTTAGGTTTCGAAGAATAATTAAGATATTAGAAAGCGGCCATGTTTTGATCATTTTATATTATGATGAAAATTGTATAAAAAATTATGCTATAGAGATTTTACAAATTATAAAATAGTTGTCGTATGACAGAAAATAGGTTGCATTTTAAAAAATACGAAAATTTGCGGGTTTTCTATTGATACACATAAGTTAACACATTATCAATGTTATCCACTGAGTTTAATAAATTTAACATTAACCCTATGAATGTACTGTCCTTTCTTTAAATTTAGACGATTCTATTTATGTTAATACAAAAGTGTGTTTTGGAGAAATTACTGATGAGCAGCCGGACATTGTACTCGCAGGCTGATCTGGGTTTACAATGAACGCAAAGGCTATAATTGTAGTCGCCCTTAGCAGGCTAAGGGTTAATTAGGCACGAATGTGAGATTCTAGTTATCACTTAAATCCGAAATTGCCACATAACGTACATGTATTAATGCAGCTGCCTATATATATATTGTTTCGTGTGATGATGTCGTATGTTTCATATTTTGCCTCAGTTTTCTCGGTAAGATACCAAACCTCTATATCGAACAAAGGAACTGCCTGATCCATTTCTCTAATATTTTAAACAGTCACGGAAATTGACAAGGCCATTCCAGTTCACACCAATCTGAACAAAGAAGACCGAATGATGATTTGACCTTCATTTGCATATTTATTACACCAGTGTATTATCATGGCTTTCTTACACTCCATCAGAGCAAGTTACATTAAAATAACAATCACAGTATAGAGAAAACATATAATTTCTTTCTCGTTGTTTTTGAACATGTTCCCCATGTGACAGTTGATATTGAGGTACTTATCGTGACTTGTATATCTCTCCCAGGTCCTCTACAAGTTGGCCCACATGGAATCAGTGAAGCGTGACACATCTCTCGACTGTCATGAACAGTAAGTGTTTAAATTTATGTATCTTACAGTTACAATGTCATGGCAATCATTTCACAAATTTTGCGAAAACGTTCGAAAATCACACGATGATGATGAAAAGCATCAAGTAGAAGGGTGTTCCACGAAACAAATGATGCATAACACACGTACAGATGTAGACACAAGGGGTACCGCCTTGGAATGGTCCATGACAAAATGGGCTGCTGTGGGGTTAAACCGGTTCTAGAGTGCTCCAAACTTCGCTCTTACCCTATTGTTATTCCAATAAAATGTGACAAGGTCAACAAGGGAATCCCCCAGGCTATCCTTTAGAAAACCTTTAAGAATGTACTCAACGATGTTTCAGTTGACATAACAACAAGAGAACAAACTGTAAAGCAGGGCAGGCACATTTATTTGTGAGTTACTCATCCTACGTAATATTTGAATGGTCTAATTGATAAATTGTTAAAGAATTTATCATTTCTACTTGTCCTGCATCAATGAGCACTCGTCATGGTGAGCGGACAAGTGGAATTTTAGTACCACGTAAAGCTCTTGAAGATGAAAATCAAGCGTTACCACCTGTATCGGAATTTAAGCGGATTAAAGCCCGGGGGAGTTTATGCAGTGTATAATACGGCAAAGTTTGCGTTTACAGAGTACATGAATCTGATTGTCATAAATTCACATATTAAAATATTTGTTAAAACATTCATAAAAATGCATTATCTTTCAAAATATTTGAATTCTACCTTCAATTATCGTAACATTAAACCTTTTCTCCCATTTTACTCATATTTCTTCAGGTGAGAGAACTCTTATCTTATATGAGACGTCATGATGTCATGTTAACTTCGTCCTATTCTGACGTCAAATCAAATAGTCGTTAAAGTTACATGTTGCCTTACGCCAGTTATAAGTTCATATTGGGAGAAAAATAATCTGTCATGAGTTTATTCATGTGAAATAGGGAAATCGCACCTTCGGGATCAAAATTTCAAACCAGGTACTCTGCATAACATTTTCCCTTATTGCAATCTATCTCAAATGGATTCCTATAGCCTTCTCAATAAGGTAAATTGTTGTCAAATCGTCAATCCGAGCGTTCAGATTATTATTTCTATATTGGTCACTAGGTAAAGAGTGATCATGTGATGCGATTTAACCAATGACAATCTTTGAAATGTGTTTTGTTGAAATTACATAGTGTAATAATATTAATATACTTAATATACTTTAAACCTGCAGGTTCGCTGAGCACATGTTAAAAGCACATGGAGAGAAAGACTGGCTCGTACACGATGATCCTGGGGTGGCGCACGATCATGCTGAACCTGGAGTGGCTCATAATCATTGACATTACTCTTGAACTGCATGATATCGAGGTTTCTCTAACCTCTCCTAACTGGATGGCTAAGAGGAAGATGTTTGTTCTACAATTCTTATATACAATGTTGCACACCAATATTTATTTGAAGCATTTTTATATTTTAAAAATCAAGGCAATGTTTTGAGGATGAATTTCTTTTTAAAAACAAAATTAGAAATTTTACTTGAAAGGAAAATAGGAATGGCCAGTGATGCATGGGGTATAGTTCCAAATGATAGCATAAAATATAATAGAAACAGGAACATGCGATGTGCTGATCCATGATTCCCGGGTTACGAATGCAGTTTTAATAAACGATGGAATTTGTGCATCTAATTCGTTGACATTATAAATAACGCTGCTAACACTGAAAGTTGCTGCTGCTAAGGTTTATACTATAATTTTTTACAAGTTGATTATGATAAACATTGGAGGTATTTTTGTATTATGTACACTTCGTACTCTATTGGCGCCATATAACCTTTTTGTTTTCAATTCCAAACTTGTGTGTTACAAATATTTTAGAATCGTCTTTAAAAGCTAGTTTGCTATATAAGTTTTTATATTTGAATTAACAATAGAGAACTCCATCGTATGTGCTTTACTAAAACAAAACTTTAATCTGTGTATGCAGGTACAGAGCTGCATTCAAGTACTCCAAATAAATGCAGAATGAATGAAGAATGAACACAGAACGAACACAAAATGAATGGTGCATGATCTATACATTAAATGCAAAATGAACGCTGAATGCATTTTAATAAACACAAAATGAATGATGAATGCATTTTATAAAATGCTGAAAATGAACGCAAACCACTGAAATACAGTTTGGATTTGTGTTTTTAAAAATGCAAACGCAATGCAAACGGAATGCATTTTTGGGGAACTTGAATGAAACTGGGTCTGTAATCAGCACAATTTTGTCACCGAAATGACACGTTCAGGAAGTTTGTAAATAAACACTGATTGCTTTTGATGAATTGCTGGTGGCAACAAAATCATGACAGTGCAACGTTACAATATTACCTTTTGTTTTAGATGACAGACACTTTAGCTTATAGAGACCTTGATGAAATATTATATCCGCTTTGGGTACCACATCTTTTACAAAAACCTGGACTCTTAGCTGAAGATTAAAACATTGTGGTAAAATATACAGTGTTGGCAACATAAATGCTATCATCTTTTTAAAATAAAAATAATGTGAGTGCTGGGTTAAAGGGAAATTGTGGCAACTGGATCCTAAATACATCAATATATTGTATAATTCAACATGAAAACTACTGGGACAGCACGCCTAATGGTCATATACAGTCAAATGTGACATATCAGGTTTACAAGAATGTCTTGTAGTCATTAACAGCAATTGTCGCAGGGTTGGTGAACTTAGCAGTTCTGTAGATAAGAATGTTCTAGGCCCATTCTTCATATTTTATCTTGATGTAAATGGAGGATGAGCCTGGCACGTTCATTCCTGTTAGTTTCCATATTACCTTTATGTGTTGGTCTGCCTTAAAACCCAATTCATTATCATTACACAATGTTATATGACAAGAACCATAACTCTGTCATGTATTTTATCTGAATTGTTCCCCCTTTTTAACTTATGGGATGCCGAGTTGTCCGTCATCCGACGGTCCGTCCGTCCGTTGTTAACTTTTGTCTCATCCAATCTTTACCAAACTTTAAAAGGTTGTTAATATCAATGAAAGCTCGGCCAAGTAACAGCGGAGTTATGGCCCTTGATTTAGTTAAAAATTCTATATTGCTATATTTTGCCTCGTTAAGACAATAGGGCCTTCATTTTTCAACCTATCTTTACCAAACTTTACCACATTGTTAATATCAATGAAAGCTCGGACAAGTTTGAAAACCAGCCAGATCGGACCAATAACACAAGAGTTATGGTCCTTGATTTAGTTGAAAATGCTATATTGCTATATTTTGCCTCGTTAAGATGATAGGGCCTTCGTTTTTCATCATATCTTTACCAAACTTTACCACATTGTTAATATCAATGAAAGCTCGAAAAAGTTCGAAAACCAACCATATCCGACCAGTAACAGCGGAGTTGTGGCCCTTGATTTAGTTAAAAATGCTATATTTTGCCTCGTTAGGACGATAGGGGCTTCATTGTTCATCTGATCTTTACCAAACTTAATCAGATTGTTAATATCAATGAAAGCTCGAGCAAGTTCGAAAACTAGCAATATCGGACCAGTAACAGCGGAGTTATGGCCCTTGATTTAGTTAAAAATGCTATAGTTTGCCTCATTAAGATGATAGGGTCTTCATTGTTCATCCGAACTTTACCAAACTTTATCAGATTGTTAATATCAATGAAAGCTCAGACAAGTTCGAAAACCAAACATATCGGACTAGTAACAGCTTAGTTATGGCCCTTGATTTAGTTCAAAACGCTATATTTTGCCTCGTTAAGACGAGAGGGTCTTCATTTTTCATCCGATTGTTACCAAACTTTTATTTTTTTAATTATTTTTCTAAATTAATATTATTATTTTTTTTTTTTTTTTTTTTTTTTTTTTTTTTTTTTTTTTTTTTACTTTTTTCTTTTTATTTTTTTTAATTAAAATTTAATTTTTGATCTGATTTTTTTTGGACCAGTCGGACCAGTAACAGAGGAGTTATGGCTCTTGATTTAGTTAAAAATGCTATATTTTGACTTGTTAATACAGTAGGGCCTTCATTTTAATCTGATCTTTACCGAACTTTAACAGATTCTTTAGTTATGGCCCTTGATTTAGTTCAAAAGCTTTTTTTTGCCAAAAACTTCCAAAAAAACGTAAATGGCAGTCACTCGCTTCATTGATGTTGTAAGAGCCATGTTAGCCAGTAGAGCGTCCACAGGCCCTCTTGGGCCTCTTGTTTTCGTTTTAAAATGTCAATTCGCATTCCGGCGTTCGCACCACTGTTTTTGCTTCACTTGTTCATTATTTTCCCCCTTTTTACTTACATTTTCCAGTTTAAATGTGAATTCACAATCTGGCGTGTGCACCACTGGTGGTGCTTCACTTGTTCATTATTTCTTTAAGTTCCTTATTTTTATAATAATAATAATAGAGTGTAAAATAAAAATTGACCGATTCATATGGTAAAATGCAAATCATGCGTATTTTTTTCAAGGTCATCTGTCATACTCGAGAGGCATTTGTCGCATCGGTGTGGGTGAACTCAAGTAGCATGATTAGAATAGAATAGTTTATTTCATGAGTACACAGCATGTGTGGGGGAACTTTCAAATGGATATTCATATAAATCGCTTTTAATGTACATACTAAATAGAATAATCAATCATGTTAGTTTTGTAGACATGGAAAATATGTCGCTTGAACGTGTTGAAATTCAGTATATAACATGCTTTTTAATTTTATCTTTTTGTGGTTGCAGAAATGGTATAGAAGTGGGTCCAAATAAAGAGGTTATTAATAACATCCATTTGTTTTGTTTGTTGGTTTGTCACCAGTTTGCCGGTCTTGCCATGTCACTTGTAATATTATTAATAATAATTAGAAACTGAAGGTGCAGATTATCCCCGCTTTTTTTTTGTTTTAAGTCAAACAAAGGGCCATAAAATCTGTAATAAATTAGGCAACCATGGGTGATGTAGAAAGACATAAGGTCATCAGTTGTTATGATTATATGAAGTTTGGGAACTACCCATTCAAATGCTAGTAATAAAAAAGTGTTACCCGACGCAATGCGACGTGACAGGACTTTTAAGGACAAAGAGATTCCTATATAGCCCCCACTTCACTTTGTGAAAGCAGGTGTATAACATAGTAAGCTGAGTGTGGCAGACGACAATGCTTACTTTATAAATAGTACTTACGGGTAATATATAAACCCTTTCGCCGCCAAATTTCAAATGTCGTCTGCTAAAATTTGATTCAAACCTTCCAGTGCTATTTTTATCCCCCGCCACGGAAGTGGGACATGGTAATGCCCTCTGTCCGTCCGTACGTCCATCCATACTACTAATGGGACTGCAATCAAATTTCACACAATGATAGAGGGCAATGAGAGGATGTGCAGAGCGCAAGAACCATAACTCATTTAAATTATTGCCCTTTGTAATTTTATACTTATAATATGTGTCCGCTACACAACTCGAAAACTACTAATTGGACTGCAATGAAATTTCACACAATGATAGAGGACAATGAGAGGACTTGCAGAATAAAAGAACCATTACTCTGCCTTCAATTAAATTAGAGTTATTGCCCCGCCACGGAAGTGGGATATAGTAATGCCCTCTGTCCGTCCGTCCGTCCGCCCGTCCGTACGGCCATCCAAACTACTAATGGGACTGCAATCAAATTTCACACAATGATAGAGGGCAATGAGAGGATGTGCAGAGTGCAAGAACCATAACTCATTTAAATTATTGCCCTTTGTAATTTTATACTTATAGTTTGTGTCCGCTACAAAACTCGAAAACTACTTATTGGACTGCAATGAAATTTCACACAATGATAGAGGACAATGAGAGGACTTGCAGAATAAAAGAACCATAACTCTGCCTTCAATTAAATTAGAGTTATTGCCCTTTGTAATTTTATATGTATAATGTGTGTCCGCTCAATAACTGAAAAACTACTAGAGAGACTGCACCGAAATTTCACGCAATGATAGAGGGCAATAAGAGAAAGTGCAGAGTGCAAGAACCATAACCCCGTCTTCATTTAAATTAGATTTATTGCCCTTTGTCAATTTATACTTATACTTTGTGTCTGCTCCATAACATGAAAAGTACTAATGGGACTGCAATCAAATTTCACACAATGATAGAAGGCTATGAGAGTGCAGAATGCGGGAACCATAACTCTGTCTTCATTTAATTGAGAGTTATTGCCCTTTGTAATTTTATACTTATAATTCTTGTCCGGAGCATAACTCAAAAAACTACTAGACTGGAATGAAACATCGCACAATGATAGAGGGCAAGTAGATGAAGTGAAGATTGCAAAACCATAACTCGATCTTCATGGACAATAGAGTTATAGGCCTTTGTAATTCTGTACTTAAAATTCTTGTCCGAAGCATATCTCCAAAACTACTAATGGATCTGCAATGAAACACAATGACAGAGAGCAATATGAGGATTTGGAGAATGCAAGTACCATAACTATATGTTCATTTAAATAAGAGTTATTGCCCTTTGTTATTTTATACTTATTATTCTTGTCGGGTGCATAGCTTAAAAACTACTACTGGGACTGGAATCATGGGTATATCTATGCTGGAATGAAGCTTCACTCAATGATAGAGGACATTGTATTTTTTAATCAGTGATGTGTTAGTTGTGCACTAGTAAGTTATTTAAAGGGAAGTTTTGGGATAAGTGTGAAAAACGGGTAGAGTAGTTTTCATTTCCTATTGAATGTTTATTTTTCTCCAAAAGCATTAAAGATAGCATTTGATTGTGTTTGTCAAGAAATCGTCACATGCTGAACCATGAAATCGTACGCATTTCGAAATAATACAAGATAAACGGAGACCGTCGAAAACACAAGAATGTCGAAAACTTATGACATCGGGATATATTTGTTTTTTATCGTTTGTTTTAATGAAAATTCAAGCATCATGCATGTAGCCTACTCACCTTTGTTTAAAAATTTAACCAATGCTGTCACTAGTTCGGAAGTTATGTTGGGACTCTTCTGCATATAGCTCCGGTTGGAGCTAAGTCCCAATGATTACAAGCCGTGATTATGAAAACCTCTGGACAGGCACAGCTGTGAAAGGGGATATAGCCCTCAAAAGTCTAGATCAACATGACATTGTAAATTATATATTTCTTGTTTGTAAATGAAAAGTTTGATATGAGAACACATCAGATTCCATTTTGCTCATTTAATATATTAATTGTGTGATGTTTTGCTTGAGTACTTTCTTCTTGCAGTACTAATGTGCCAAATAACGAAAAACTTACACTATAAAACCATTTATCAAAACTTCATTTATGTGTCCAGGTCATATGATATAATAATGTTTATATGCTGATTATAAGTATAGGTTTCTTCACAGGTTCTAAAAATACCCGTGACTGAATATGCGTAAAATGAATTACGAGTTGGTAACTCTTAAATCCACGCTCCTGTCTTTGGTTTTGGCCTGGCTGGTGAAAGTTGTTTACATTGTGTCTATAGAGTTTGGATTCTCATATACCTTGTCAGAAACGGTGTACATATGTTGTAAAAATGTGGCTGTTGTTGGTGGGATAGCTATTTTAATATTCAATTACACATTTCTTATTTGTTGACTGAGAATGCACATCAGATTCCATTTGAATGGTTTAATCAGCAAACTTATTTGTGTGATGATGATAGTTTTCTTCCTTCGTGACCCACTACCTATTGAAATTGAATATGGAAGGCTTGGGACTCACTACTTATATAGTATGGTAATAGCTTGGGGCCCACTTCCTATATATTATAGTAATAGCTTGGGGCCCACTTCCTATATATTATAAATACTTTGAGCTTGGTACCACTATATGTATAGAATAGTAATAGCTGGGGCCCACTTCCTATATATTATAAATACTTTGAGCTTGGTACCACTATATGTATAGAATAGTAATAGCTGGGGCCCACTTCCTATATATTATAAATACTCTGAGCTTGGTACCACTATATGTATAGAATAGTAATAGCTAGGGCCCACTTCCTATATATTATAAATACTTTGAGCTTGGTACCACTATATGTATAGAATAGTAATAGCTGGGGCCCACTTCCTATATTTTATAGAGATAGCTGGGGCTCACTTCCTATATATTATAGTAATAGCTGGGTCCCACTTCCTATATTTTATAGTGATAGCTGGGGCTCACTTCCTATATATTATAGTAATAGCTTGGGGCCCACTTCCTATATATTATAAATACTCTGAGCTTGGTACCACTATATGTATAGAATAGTAATAGCTGGGGCCCACTTCCTATATTTTATAGTGATAGCTGGGGCTCACTTCCTATATATTATAGTAATAGCTGGGGCCCACTTCCTATATATTATAAATACTTTGAGCTTGGTACCACTATATGTATAGAATAGTAATAGCTGGGGCCCACTTCCTATATTTTATAGTGATAGCTGGGGCTCACTTCCTATATATTATAGTAATAGCTGGGGCCCACTTCCTATATATTATAAATACTCAGAGCTTGGGACCACTGTTTGTATAGAATAGTAATAGCTGGGGCCCACTTCCTATATATTATAAATACTTTGAGCTTGGTACCACTATATGTATAGAATAGTAATAGCTGGGGCCCACTTCCTATATTTTATAGTGATAGCTGGGGCTCACTTCCTATATATTATAGTAATAGCTGGGGCCCACTTCCTATATATTATAAATACTTTGAGCTTGGTACCACTATATGTATAGAATAGTAATAGCTGGGGCCCACTTCCTATATTTTATAAATACTCTGAGCTTGGTACCACTATATGTATAGAATAGTAATAGCTGGGGCCCACTTCCTATATTTTATAGTGATAGCTGGGGCTCACTTCCTATATATTATAGTAATAGCTGGGGCCCACTTCCTATATATTATAAATACTTTGAGCTTGGTACCACTATATGTATAGAATAGTAATAGCTGGGGCCCACTTCCTATATTTTATAAATACTCTGAGCTTGGTACCACTATATGTATAGAATAGTAATAGCTGGGGCCCACTTCCTATATTTTATAGTGATAGCTGGGGCTCACTTCCTATATATTATAGTAATAGCTTGGGCCCACTTCCTATATATTATAAATACTCAGAGCTTGGGACCACTGTTTGTATAGAATAGTAATAGCTGGGGCCCACTTCCTATATATTATAAATACTCTGAGCTTGGGACCCACTATATGTATAGAATAGTAATAGCTGGGGCCCACTTCCTATATTTTATAGTGATAGCTGGGGCTCACTTCCTATATATTATAGTAATAGCTGTGGCCCACTTCCTATATATTATAAATACTCAGAGCTTGGGACCACTGTTTGTATAGAATAGTAATAGATGGGGCCCACTTCCTATATATTATTAATACTCAGAGCTTGGGACTCACAATCTGTATAGAATAGTAATAGCTTGGAGCCCACTTCCTATATATTATTAATACTCAGAGCTTGGGACTCACAATCTGTATAGAATAGTAATAGCTGGGGTCCACTTTAGATATTATAAATACTCAGAACTTGGGACTCACTATCTGTATAGAATAGTAAGTGCTTGGGGCCCACTTCCTATATATTATAAATACTCAGAGCTTGGGACCACTATCTGTATAGAATAGTAAGTGCTTTGGGCCCATTTCAAATATATTATAAATACTCAGAGCTTGGGACCACTGTCTGTATAGAATAATAATAGCTGGGGCCTATTTCCTATATATTATAAATACTCAGAGCTTGGGACTCACTATCTGTATAGAATAGTAATAGCTGGGGCCCACTTCATATATATTATAAATACTCAGAGCTTGGGATCACTGTCTGTATAGAATAGTAATAGCTAGGGCCCACTTCCTTTATATTATAAATACTCAGAGCTTGGGACTCATTATCTGTATAGAATAGTAATAACTGAGGCCCACTACCTATATATAATAGCATGAGCTTGGGACCCACTACCTATATAGGATAGCAAGAGCTTGTGGAAAAATACCTTTATATAATAGAGCTTGGGGCCCACTACCTATATATAATAGAGCTTGGGACCCACTATCTATATATAATAGTCAGAGCTTGGGACCCACTACCTATATATAATAGAGCTTGGGACCCACTATCTATATATAATAGTCAGAGCTAGGGACCCACTGCCTATATATAATAGTCAGAGCTTGGGATCACTATCTGTATAGAACAGTAAGTGCTTGGGGCGAACTTCCTATATTATATAAATACTCAGAGCTTGTGCCCACTGTCTGTATAGAATAGTAATAGCTGGGGCCCACTTCCTATATATTATAAATACTCAGAGCTTGGGACTCACTCTCTGTATAGAATAGTAATAGCTGGGGCCCACTTCATATATATTATAAATACTCAGAGCTTGGGATCACTGTCTGTATAGAATAGTAAGTGCTTGGGGCGAACTTCCTATATTATATAAATACTCAGAGCTTGTGCCCACTGTCTGTATAGAATAGTAATAGCTGGGGCCCACTTCCGATATATTATAAATACTCAGAGCTTGGGACTCACTCTCTGTATAGAATAGTAATAGCTAGGGCCCACTTCATATATATTATAAATACTCAGAGCTTGGATCACTGTCTGTATAGAATAGTAATAACTGAGGCCCACTACCTATATATAATAGCAAGAGCTTGGGACCCACTACCTATATAGAATAACAAGAGCTTGTGGAAAACTACCGATATATAATAGAGCTTGGGGCCAACTACCTATATATAATAGAGCTTGGGACCCACTATCTATATATAATAGTCAGAGCTTGTGACCCACTACCTATATATAATAGAGATTGGGACCCACTACCTATATATAATAGAGCTTGGGACCCACTATCTATATAGAATAGTCAGAGCTTGGGACCTTCTACCTATATATAATAGTAAGTGCTTGGAGTCCAGTACCTATATATAATAGTCTTATCTTGGGACCCACTCCCTACATATAATAGAGCTTGGGATCCACTACCTATATATAATAGAGCTTGGGACCCACTACCTATATATAAAAGTAAGTGCTTGGAGTCCAGTACCTATATATAATAGTCATATCTTGGGACCCACTCCCTATATATAATAGAGCTTGGGATCCACTACATATATATAATAGAACTTGGGACCCACTACCTATATATAATAGGCAGAGCTTGGGACCCACAACCTATATATAATAGTAAGTGCTTGGAGTCCAGTACCTATATATAATAGTCATATCTTGGGACCCACTCGCTATATATAATAGAGCTTGGGACCCACTCCCTATATATAATAGAGCTTGGGACCCACTACCTATATATAATAGTAAGTGCTTGGAGTCCAGTACCTATATATAATAGTCATATCTTGGGACCCACTCCCTATATATAATAGAGCTTGGGACCCACTCCCTATATATAATAGAGCTTGGGACCCACTACCTATATATAATAGTAAGTGCTTGGAGTCCAGTACCTATATATAATAGTCATATCTTGGGACCCACTCCCTATATATAATAGAGCTTGAGATCCACTACATATATATAATAGAACTTGGGACCCACTACCTATATATAATAGGCAGAGCTTGGGACCCACAACCTATATATAATAGTAAGTGCTTGGAGTCCAGTACCTATATATAATAGTCATATCTTGGGACCCACTCCCTATATATAATAGAGCTTGGGATCCACTACATATATATAATAGAACTTGCGACCCACTACCTATATATAATAGGCAGAGCTTGGGACCCACAACCTATATATAATAGTAAGTGCTTGGAGTCCAGTACCTATATATAATAGTCATATTTTGGGACCCACTCCCTATATATAATAGAGCTTGGGACCCACTCCCTATATATAATAAAGCTTTGGACCCACTATATATATATAATAGAGCTTGGGACCCACTACCTATATATAATAGTCAGAGCTTGGGACCCACTACCTATATATAATAGTAAGTGCTTGGTTCCACTACCTATATCTAATAGTCCGAGCTTGGGACCCACTACCTATATATAACAGAGCTTGGGACCCACTACCAAAATATAATAGTCAGAGCTTGGGACCCACTCCCTATATATAATAGAGCTTGGTATCCACTACCTATATATAATAGAGCTTGGGACCCACTACCTATATATAATAGTCGGAGCTTGGGACCCACTACCTATATATAATAGTAAGTGCATGGGGCCAACTACCTATATATAATAGCAAGGGCTTGGGACCCACTACCTATATTTAATAGAGCTTGGGATCCAGGGCTTCTAAAATTTTAAAATGCAAATCGGTCCAGGTTTTTAACTGCCGTAAGAATCGCGCTTATTTTGAAAAAATCACTAAAATCGCCGTACCCCACCCACCATGTCAGCTGCACCATGATTTTTTTCCGTTCAGTCATTGATATAGAGAACTATTTAAAATGTATGTTTGTATTATATTTGTATTATTTCTAACTTACTTTATCACAATTTGTACATTTTAATGACTGACATCATGTCTTCGCTTTACTGAATGAATAATTTTCACTCAATATTAAAATTGTTGATCATTTGAGGAATTGAACCGGAAGCTTGGGGCCAACTACCTATATATAATAGAGCTTGGGACCCACTATCTATATATAATAGTCAGAGCTTGGGACCCACTACCTATATATAATAGAGATTGGGACCCACTACCTATATATAATAGAGCTTGGGACCCACTATCTATGTAGAATAGTAAGTGCTTGGGGATCACTACCTATATATAATAGCAAGGGCTTGTGACCCACTACCTATATATAATAGTAAGGGCTTCAGACCATTACCTCTATAGAATAGTATCAACTTGGGACCCAGTTTATAAAGAATGGTAAGAGCTTGGGATTCACTCCCCAATGGGAATATGGGAATATGGAAGGTTTGGGCCTCACTACCTATATAGAATAGTAAGAGCTTTGAATCCACTACCTATATTGAATAGTAAGATCTTGGGACTCACTACATATATAGAATAGTAAGAGCTTGGGACTCACTACCTATATTGAATAGTAACAGCTATAATATATATATTAGCAGGGCTTTATATTATCATCCCAGATATTAGCAAATACCTATGTAATAGCAAATACCTATATAATAGCAAATACCTATATAATAGCAAATACCTAAAATGTTACAGTATCTATATAAAAAAAATGGCAATGAACTGACCAGCTGCCAGAATGATGATGACGACGACGACGACGACGAGTAACATAATTGACCGGCTCTTTTCTTAACTGGTACCCTTTCGTAATTTGTGTTTATTTATAACATTAAGTTACAGCAGGAGACCAGAATATGCGAGTAAGACTTCTGGTATTCCCCAACTTTCTTTTTGACATATTTACTTTCTTCCATGTGTTGATGTGTTGTTATTTATATTTACAGACAGCTAGTACACCATCAAGTAAGCATTGATGCTTTGTTTTAGTATAAATATAAGTTTAGTTATATCTTTGTTTTAGATCTATACTTTTCAACTCATTTTCAACTCGACAAACGCAGGCAGATGTAAATTATATGCTTATTTCCCGGACTGTCTTCCTGGTTTAATAAGGGGGAAAAGCAGGGCCCTATATATTCCTTTTTCTCCCAAGGACAAACGGCGTTTCAATAACAGGGTTGCACTTTTCTTCTAACATATTTCTTGTACTGTAGGCCCTATTAGAGCCCATGAGGGTATTGCCGACTATGAGGGTATTGCCGTACATTTGCTTGATAAAACCTTTAAGGAATAAAATGTATTTGTAAAAGGGTATACCTCATAGTATATGTCATCTACATAAAGGGCACATCCTTTTTTCATTCCCAACCCATGTTATACTTAGAAACAACACAACCACAGACACCACCAAAATATTGAGCACTTTTTATCAAATTGCTAATATTACGGGTGTTTGATTTTAACTAAATATTGACTGCGTATCAGTTTGAATTGTTTCATCACTTTCTATTTTAAGTTATGCATGCACTGACTAATCAAGTGATATAACTTACATTAATCACTGGAATCCTACTTAATGAGTTGTCTTGGGTAGGCGGTATTACCCTCATACTCACAGAGTGGTTGGGTAATACCCGAATATGAAAATAAATAAATCCATTAACTTTTTTTATTTCTTTTTGATTAAACTTGTTTAGCACAAAAATTACTTTGTTAGTATTAAAAGTGTAATATATAATTTAAACTAATTTAGATGACACCTTGTACAATGTTTAATCCCTTGTTTGGGTCCCCAGAACCTTCTCAAAATACATATTCGAAGAAAAAGCCCTAAAAAAAAGCCCTTTCTTAAACAATGATAGGCATGACGGTAAAAACAATGCTTGTAGAGCAGAATGTATACGATGACAATAAACAGAAGTTTACAAAAGAAAGTGAAGCTAAATAAAATAATCATCAGAAAAGGCTATAAAAGAAAGAAAACAGTTCTAACAAGAATCTCATCAGCACCAAAACCAACAGGAATGAGATCATCTGCAAAGATCAAGATGTTTAGCATGGCCGTCATGGTTCATTCAGATGAGGCACAGTTGAACTAGGCACTAGCTACAAGTGATAAAGAGAGTATAAGGACCGCATGAAACCTGGAACTTTTATGAGACGTTCTTATTACAAGGGAAAATTGTACGAGGCATTCCTATTTTAAGTGTATTAAGGCAGATATGGACTTGAAATAGCACGTTGTATAAATGGGAATATTGTTAAATATTGTATAGCCAAAACATATCATTATACCCTGCGTTCGTTTTTTGTTAAATTGATATTTCTGACACATTATTTAATAAACCAATTATTTGATTATCAAACAAAAACACAAAATATCTTTAATCAAGGCGTTTGTGTTGTTGTTGTTTTAAAGTAAACTGTGTTTGGCAATACCCTCACTTAGTAGTCGGCAAAACCCTCACATGTTTGGCAATAGCCTCTTCACATCATTTCAAAAAAGGTGAGGTAAAACAGGATTACTGATAGGAGATAACCTTCCTTATCACATGGTTGTATTGCTTGATAATGCTATAACCACATATGTAACAAACATATTACTTTTATAGATAATTCTGTGAGTATTCAACAGTATGCCTTAGGTGGTCGGTAATACCCTCCTACGCTCTACATACTTTCTTGTGAAATAGTGGATTCTATACTGTAGATCAACTTTCATTTTCATCGTTTATATTTCGAATGTGACATCAATTAGTAGCTAATATTTTTTCTTATTTTTTACTGCTAAACTATATATTTTTAAATGTCAAAACAACTTTATTTAGAAAACAACTAGTAAGTTATATCATTAGCTTGGAAATGGACGAAGAAAATGAGTCGTAGTTTTGGAAAATCTGTAAAGAATTATTTTTTTTAAAAGAAAACATGCTCAGAAGTTAGTCCGAAAGTTATATCATTGGGTTTTTAATCACTTAACTAAGGCCAAATAAAATTATACCTGTGTCTACTGTAACATTGCTGAAAAAAATTGGGTAGGTAGGTAGGTAGGCATTTTTTTTTTTTTTTTTTTGGCGAAGTTACATTTAAGGTGGCGATGAGCTTTGATGAATGGGAAATTGTGGTATTTTAAAAACTACAATAGATAACAATATGAAATTGTGTATGTTTTATTGTTTCCCAAAAGGCCTGGTAACAACTGGCTCTTTTCCCAAACACTTGCAATTATTACAAAGGGGTAAAACAGTTTTAAATGTTTTCTGCAAGTCCAAAAGAGGGTCAGCTCCAACAGCAATGAGTACATGAGTCGGCTGGGATCAGTCCAGCTCCATACAGTGTGATCTCCAGTGGGGCCTGACATGTTATGAGTGACTTGACTTCCATGCTCTTCCTGAATACCGGTATATGACCATCAGGAAGGATAGGGGACCCACAGGTGTAGTCAAATTCTGTGGTTGACATACATGTAACCAAGTTCATGCCTCCCAGACAGCTGAAAAAATATTCAAAGTTATAATGTCAAATGTTAATTGACCATTTGAATAGTTTTGTAAAAGTGTTGACTTACATGTATATTACTTCTCTAACATCAGAAAGTAATAAATATTTATAAATTTCTCATGTTAGTTATTATGAGCCTATATTGAGGTTGAGTTCAGAAAATTATTATGGAACGGCATACTTCTTCAAGAAGTTATAATGCAGTAGTAGTCGATGCCAATGCTTAGTGCTGAGAAGCAAGTAAACATATATACATTAATATTACTGTTTTAGAAACAAACTTACGACAGGTGGCCTGGAACTCGGGGCATTTACCGACCTGTTTGTGGTACTTGTCAAACAATTCAACAATCGATTCTTTATGGAGAGTTCACGCAATAACATTAGTGCTTCCATGTGCTGACATTTTTGAAACTGTACAGCCAAAACAGCACTGGGAGACTGTTTTATACCAGTCCTCTGCACAGTATACCGTGAAATTCACACGCTTTGAAAATTGCACCGTGATCTCATGAACATTATTATTTTTTCAATTTTCTTTTTTTTAATTTTTAATTTTTTAATCTTTTTTTTTTTTTTTTTTTTTTTCAATAAAATAAAAAGGAGTCGGGGTATTTTCAGAGGGTCGGTCGGGTTACAGTAAACTCAGGTATAATTTTATTTGGCCTAAGCAAATGAGTCATAGTTTATTGAAATCGGTCAAGTATGTTAAAGGTTATGGTGAGTTTAAAACAGAAATTCACCATAGTGCGTCATTGATGTCGCCAATATATATATATATATATACTGAGGGAAAAAAGTTTAGCAAGTTTTTTTAGATGAAATAATACTGTATACAAGATATACTGACATTTTGGGACTTTACGGGCTTGACCCCTACGTTCATTTATTCGTTACGTCATTAAGATGTTCGACTGTTATTGATGTGTGTTTAAAAGAAAATATTGTGTCTATGGCAGTAGTTTTTTGATCTTACAACCAAAAATGTATTATTTCCGGGGTGCAACAAAAACTTGCTAAACTTTTTTTCCCTCAGTATATATATATATATATTCATAAGTTTCCGATTTGTGAGTATATAATAAAAAGAATAGTAGTTGGTTTGCCATGAATACAGGATTTGTTTTCATCTCAAAGTGGAGGGCTGGCGTGGCGCAGTCGGTAGCGTGGCGGATTTGTAAACGGAGGCCCCGGGTTCAATCCTCCGTGGTGATACTGAGTTTCGTCGGTGTGTTCTTGGGCAAGACACTTTCCCTCAGCCTCGTCCGTCCGATGGGGACGTAAACCGGGCGGTCCGGTGTATCGGTCTGTCCTCCGAGCACGTTAAAGAACCATAGGAATCTATTCGATAATAATAGTAGGGCACGGTTCCCGGATTCCTATGTATCCTTCCCCTCTCTCTGGGGCGGCTCTAAATAACCTGTGTTGATGAGCCGTTAAACAACATTTAATTCAATTTATCTCAAAGTGAGAAAATATTACTACGTGGTCCCGCCTTAAATCCATAAAGCGATGGGAAAGCTTATATTAACAGGATTTTATATAAAATAATATTTCGACAATAAAACACGTTTAAAATATTTTTTTACTGAACAAATGCTTTAACCTGTTTAAAATTACCTGTCAAATGTTTTAATTTTACAATATGCAAACATTTTAGGCCGATATTAAGGTTATATTTCATACCCCAGCCAACCCCGTTTTCGCTTCTTAGAGAAGCGGTTGGATGGGGTATGAAAGTTAATACTCGAACCACGTAATAAGTAATTTCTCACTTCTCGATTTATTCACTACTGGTTACCGTATATATAAATTCTCTATATATTAATGGTATTTCAGGTATGTCACATGGAAGCACCAAACACTGGCTAAACTGGACAAAAAACACAAATCAAGTGGCGCTACACCATAAATCTTCTGTAGATGGAATGCTGTTGTCAGTTTGTTGGTCTATATGATGAACTAGTAAGTACTTAATATCAATACTTCAACACAAGAGAAATAGCAGATTAAGATCTGCTCACTTGAAAAAACAGTGACCCAAAACTAAAAACCTTTGTTTAAGCAGTAATTAGGGGTGGATACAATATTTGAGGTTGTGGAGGGTGTGTGTGTGAGTAGGGCATTAACTTTTTAAAACCAGTTGATAACACCACCACCTCAAACCATGTATATAATTATGTATATATATTAAGAATGATGTGTGCATATAGTTGTAAATGTGTGTGCATGTGTGTGTATTTGCATGTATGTATGCACAATATTGTAAAGGAAATATCACTGTTTTGTTATATATGTTTTACATTGTACATGTATATGTATGACTTTGCAGAGGGCCCCAAGGGAGATTAGTGTTGGCTAATTGGGTCACCCTCTATAAATAAAGACATTCATTCATTCATTCATTCATTCAACACACGTTTTTTCCTCATGACGTTTCATAATTTCTCAGTTTTGAGGTGCGAGGGGTGTTAGATGATAATTTTCCACTGAGTTATGGTCCTTTGTAGTTTTAATATCTGTCCGTAGACACAATTTTTGTCCGGACTATTTCTCAATAGTTGACAATCGAAAATATAACACGTTTTTTTCATGACTTTCATAGTTTTTAGGTGTGTGGGTGTCGTAGATCTGCCTCTGAGAAATAACGTTTAAATATTCTCCTTTAACAATGTTTTAATTATGTTTTTAAAAAAGTACATTTACATCCAGGGTAATCTGGACAATAATGGATGTCAATCAGAATATAAATAAAAGCATCATTAAGTGCATAATAGTTGTGCATGTACTCATAGTTGTCAGATTATTATTCCAGAAAGCAGGGCTGTACAAATAATTATGTTAGATACTAGACTAGTCCAGGGCTAGTGACATTAGCAAAAGTGATTAGCCTTAGCCTTGAATAGATTGGCACTAGTCCAGCCTTTTTTATTCTCCCCGCAAAGTGGAGTTGATGGGTGGTATTCTGGAATCACCTTGTCCGTCCATCTGTCCGTAGACGCAATTCTTGTCCTGGCTATTTCTCAATAACTCCTTCTTAGTATTTCGCGAAACTTGCTAGGAAGTATCAATATCAAGTGGACATATGCATACTTTGATGACGTTCCGGTTCGATAAATTTTCACTGAGTTATGGCCCTTTGTAGTTTTAATATCTGTCCGTAGACGCAATTCTTGTCCGGACTATTTCTCAATTACTCCTTCTTAGAATTTTGCGAAACTGGCTAGGAAGTATCAATATCGAGAGGACATGGGCATACTGTCATGATGTTCCTGTTTGATAATTTTCCACTGCGTTATGGCCATTTGTATTTCTAAAATATATATATATATATATATATATATAATATGAAATTCTTATCCGGCTATTTCTCTAAAACTCCTCGTTAAAATTTAGTGAAACTTGCTAGGCAGTATCAATATCAAGTGGACATGCGCATACTTTGATGATGTTCCGGTTCGATAATTTTCCACTGAGTTATGGTCCTTTGTAATTTTAATATCTGTCCGTAGATGCAATTCTTGTCCGGAGTATTTCTCAATAAATCCTTCTTAGAATTTCGCTGAACTTGCTAGGAAGTATCAATATCGAGTGGGCATGCGCATACTTTAATGACATTCCGGTTCGATAATTTTCCACTGAGTTATGTCCCTTTGTATTTCTATATATATATAATATGAAATTCTTCTCTAAAACTCCTTGTTAGAATTTAGCGAAATTTTCTAGGAAAAATCAATATCAAGTGGAGATGTGCATACTGTCATGAAGTTCTGGTTCAATAATTTACCACTGAGTTATGGCCCTTTGTATTTTTAATGCATTTCATACTTGATATTGAAATAGAAAATTCTTGTCCGTGCTATTTCTCTAAAACCCCATGTTATAATTTCGTGAAACTTGCTACGAAGCATCAAAAATAAGTGAATATGCGCATACTGTCATGACTTTCGGTTCAATAATTTTTCACTGAGTTATGGCCCTTTGTATTTTTAACGCATTTAATACATGGTAGTCAAATAGAAAATTCTTGTCCGCGCTATTTTTCTAACCCCATGTTACAATTTCGTGAAACTTACTACGAAGCATCAATATCAAGTGAATATGTGCATATTGTCCTGACATTCCAGTTCGATAATTTTCCACTGAGTAATGGCCCTTTGTATTTCTAATATATATATATAATACAAAATTCTTGTCATATTTAAATGAAACATTAACAGCTTCATGGTTTATTAACATTAACGTGGTTTATTTCTTTAAATCGGCCACGTTTTCAATTGGTCATATCATAGTTTATTATTTTTTAAACAAATTTAGTCTGGTAACCTGGTTTACTCCTTTTAAAGGCACACACCACCATCTTGAAGTGTTTATAAGGTATTACAATTAGCACTCCATTTATTCATCCATATCATTTTGACTTTAAATCTGCTTTCATACAATTGAATAAAATATTAGGTTTTCAATTTTTCTGTTATTTTATTTATGTTTTTTTGTTATTCTACCATCGGTTTAAATATATTAATGCCGCAGTGTCGTAGCTACATATAGGCACTGTAGGCACGTGCCTACATATTGTCCCCAGAAATCAAAAAAATAAAAATGCCAAAAACGCAATAAAAACAGAAGGGGATATGGGTGGAGGGGTATGGTCAGCTCATACCAATTTTTACTGGTGTCTTTTCAAAAAATAAAAGTCGAACTGTTTTCGCTCTCGGTCTTTGGGAACCAAACACACCATGACTGTGCAAAATTAAACACAGCTACGCCCCTGAATGGTGCAATATAATCATAATAGTTAGAAATATGCAAACACAATTTGCCATGAACTATTTTCATAATTTAATATTAATGATTGGGAAAATTCAAGTTATGTACACTCAGTACATTTGAGAAAGCAACACTTGGTATTTTTTGAATTTCTAGAGATGTTAAAGATGTTTAAGTTAAATGTGTTTTAACTGAAAGAAGTAGTTGGTATCTAATGCAACTGTTTATCACCATATGTTAACCTTGGGATAAAGAGACTTGTGTACTAATATGAAATACAATCTTGATTTGAACAATAGGCCTAAGAGAGACTGTATTGCTCTACTGGCTATATGGAGTCTGGTTGGCTGGGAATATCAGTTGTTGTGGCACTTATGACAAAACCCTTTGCTCTGCATTGAGCAAAACGGCAGTCGAACATATAAATTACTGCAAGGTCCCCAAGTTGTACACATGTAGAGGGGCCACGCTAGAGGGAAAAACCTGTTTTATACATGCATTCATATTTGGACAAGATATAAAAAAATATTATCTTTTTTACCCGAAAACCCTCTACGGGGCCCCAGCAGATAGAATCAAAACACGAAAACTTATTAAACTAAGAAAAACACCACACTTGAACATGAAATCTCAAAGGGTATGGAGGAAGTTAGCGTCACAAGGCATCACAAGTTGCAACCCTGTAGAGGGGCTCCTTTATGCAGGCAGTCAAAACTCATTTTATATATATTGTGCCTCGAGTCCCTAAATAACCATACCAAATTAGAACTAGAGGTTGTGTTCAGTAGTAAAAACAGATGTCACCCCCACTGGGGAAAGGGCCATAAATCTTCTGAAAATCATTAAACTGAAACATGACGATGATATGCGCAGCTAGGCTTGGTAATGATCATCCCTACCAAGTTTCGTTGAAATCCGGCCAGGGGATCAGGAGAACTTGTTAGGACAAAGTTTGTGTATTAAAACCTTTAAAGAGCCATAACATCAAAAATCATTCAGTCGGAACACGACAATGAAATGTGCAACTAGGCTTGGTACTGATCATTCCTGTCAAGTTTCACTGAAATCCAGCCAGGGGTTCACAAAAACTAGTCCGGATAAAATTTGTGTATCAGGGCCATAACTCCGTCAAATATCATTCAAACTGGAACATGTCGATGATATGCGCAACTAGGTTTGATACTGATTATCCCTGCAAGGTTTCGTTGGAATCAGTATATTCAAACCTTTAAAGGGCCATAACTCTGCCAAATTTCATTCAACTTGAACACGGCGATGATATGCACAATTAGGCTTGGTACTGATTATTCCTGTCAAGTTCCATTGAAATCCAGTCAGGGGATCAGGAGAACTAGTCGGGACAATTTCAAAGTTTGTGTATTAAAACCTTTAAATTGTCATAACTCCAACAAAAATCATTCAACCGGAACACAACAACAATATGCGCAATTATGCTAGGTACTGATAATTCCTGCCAAGTTTCATCGAAATCCAGCAACGAGTTCAGGAAAACTAGTCCGGATAAAGAGTGTGTATAATGTCAATGAGCCATAACTGTATAAAAAATCACTCAGCAGGAACACGGCGATGATATATGCAACTAGGCTTGGTACTGATCATCCCTGCCAAGTTTCGTTGATATCCGGACAGTGGTTCAGGAGAATTAGTCTGTACACAATTAGTGTATTAAAACCTTTAAAGGGCCATAACTCTGCCAAAAATCATTCAACTGGAACACGACGGTGACGTGCAACTAGGCCAAATACTCATCATCCCCGCCATGTGGCCAGGAGGAATTCAGATGAGACTGGTATGGACAAAGTTTACATCTTAAACCTTTAAAGGCCGCCAAAAACTATTCTACTGAAATACATCGATGAAATGCACAACTAGGCTTGATACTGAGCATACTTACCAAGTTTCGTTGAAATCTGGTCAGGGGTTCAGGATAACTAGTCCTGACAAAGTTTGTGTATTAAAACCTTTACAGGGCCATTACTACGCTAAAAATCTTTCAACCGGAACACGACGATGTATGCACAACCTGGCTTGGTACTGATCATCCTTAAAAAGTTTCGATGAAATCCTGCCAGGGGTTCAGGAGAAATAGTCTGGACAAAGTTTGTGTATTAAGACCTTTAAAGGGCCATAACTCTGCCAAAATCATTCAACCGGAACACAGTGAAGATATGCAAAACTACATGTAGGCTTGGTACTGATCATCCCTGCAAAGTTTCGTTGAAATCCGGCCAAATGAAGGACCTATCGTGTTAACTAGGCAAATTACAGCTTTTTAAACTAAATCAAGGGCCATAACTCTAGTGTTACTGATCTGATTTGGCTGTTTTTTTAACTTGCTCGAGCTGTTATTAATATTAGGAATCTGGTAAAGCTTGGTAAAGATCAGATGAAAATGAAGGCCCTATCTTCTTAACGGGGCAAAATACAGCATTTTTAGCTAAATCGAGCTTTCATTGATATCAACAATCTGGTAAAGTTTGGAAAATATCCGATGAAAAATTAAGGCACTATCTTGTTAACAAGGCCAAATTATAGCATATTTCAGAGTATCAAGGGCCATAACTCCGGTGTAAATGGTCCGATCTGGCTGAATTCAAACTCGTCCAAGCTTTTATTGATATCAACAATCTGGTAGAGTTTGGTGAATATCGGATGAAAAATGAAGGCCCTATCGTATTAACGAAGGAACATATATCAATTTTAACTAAATCAATAGCCATAACTCCGGTGTTACTTGTCCGAACTAGATGGTTTTCAGTCTCTTCCAAGCTTTCATTGATATCAACAATCTGGTAAAGTTCGAAAAAAAAAGATCGGATGAAAAACGAAGGCCCTACTGTGTTAACAAGGCAAAAGTTAACGGACGGACGCCGGACGGAAGCTGGACAACTCGCCATCCCATAACCAAAGAACCAGCGGAATGAAAAAAATCAAAAATCAGAAATACTGCGTTTTTAAATGTACTAGGTATAGAATATCTGATGGGACGCCACAAGTTTTCAAAAAAATAAAGATTGCCGTGTGTTCCTTTAAAGGTACTAACCCACCAAATTACAGTAAAATTATGCAACAAAACCATTTATCAAAACTCTGTCCAGGTGTTCAGATCATATAACGATGTATTTGTTCCGATTAAAAGTATAGGTGTATATTCGTAATTGAATATACGTAATGTGAATGGGTTTGCAACTCTTAACTTGACGCTCCAATTTTTTGGAGTTTGGCCTGGCTGGTTAAAGCCGTTTATATTGTGGCTATAGCGTTTGATTCTCACAATGTGTAAGATATATAACCTCTTCGTCAGTAGGTTTAGAAGCAACGTACATGTGTTATACAATTTGCAGTTGTTGGCGGGATAGCTACTTTAAGACGTATGCCTTTTGTGACCCAAGTTTATAATGCCTTTAGAATATGTTTATAACTGATAGCAAAACGATCAGTAAAAGTGGCATTTCATTATTTCAAAATGATAGTTACTAAATTGGGGCTTTTAACTGTAAAGAATGTGCTCGTATAACTAAAAAATGTGCACTATTATAACTATAGAATGTGTACCACTATATCTATAAAATGTGCACCTCTATAACTATAAAATGAGCACCACTATTACTATAAAATGTGACCACTATAAAATGTGCACCACTATAACTATAAAGGTGCACCACTATAACTATAGAATGTGTACCACTATAACTATAAAGGTGCACCACTATAACTATAGAATGTGTACCACTATAACTATAAAATGTGCACCACTATAACTATAAAGATGCACCACTATAACTATAGATGTCCACCCCTATATAAAATGTGCACCACTATAACTATATGTGCACCAATATAACTATAAAATGTGCACCACTATAACTGTAAAGGTGCACCACTATAACTATAAAATGTGCACCAATATGACTATAAAATGTGCAACACTATAACTATAGAATGTGCTCCACTATAACTATAGAATGTGTAAGACTATAACTATATAATGTGCACCACTATAACTTTAGAATGTGCCCCCACTACAGTTAAAGAAGGTGCACCACTATTGCTATCAAATGAGCACCATTATAACTATAAAATACACACCACTATAACTATATAACTTGTGTCACTATAACTATAAAATGTGCACCACTATAACTATAGAATTTGTGCCACTATAACTACAGAATGTGCAAGACTATAACTATAGAATATGCACCACTATAACTATAGAATGTGCACCACTATAACTATAGAATATGCACCACTCTAACTATAGAATGGGCGCCACTATGACTATATAATGTGCATTACTATAACTATATAATGTGCACCACTATGACTATATAATGTGCACCACTATAAACATAGAATGTGTACCATTATAACTATAGAATGTGCACCATTCTAACTATAATATTTGCACCACTTTAATTATAAAATGTCTACCACTATAACTGTAGAATGTGCACCAATCTAAATATAAAATGTGCACCACTATAACTATATAATGTGCACCACTATAAACATAGAATGTGTACCATTATAACTATAGAATGTGCACCATTCTAACTATAGAATGGGCGCCACTATGACTATATAATGTGCATTACTATAACTATATAATGTGCACCACTATGACTATATAATGTGCACCACTATAAACATAGAATGTGTACCATTATAACTATAGAATGTGCACCATTCTAACTATAATATTTGCACCACTTTAATTATAAAATGTGTACCACTATAACTGTAGAATGTGCCCCCACTACAGTTAAAGAAGGTGCACCACTATTGCTATCAAATGAGCACCATTATAACTATAAAATACACACCACTATAACTATATAACTTGTGTCACTATAACTATAAAATGTGCACCACTATAACTATAGAATTTGTGCCACTATAACTACAGAATGTGCAAGACTATAACTATAGAATATGCACCACTATAACTATAGAATGTGCACCACTATAACTATAGAATATGCACCACTCTAACTATAGAATGGGCGCCACTATGACTATATAATGTGCATTACTATAACTATATAATGTGCACCACTATGACTATATAATGTGCACCACTATAAACATAGAATGTGTACCATTATAACTATAGAATGTGCACCATTCTAACTATAATATTTGCACCACTTTAATTATAAAATGTCTACCACTATAACTGTAGAATGTGCACCAATCTAAATATAAAATGTGCACCACTATAACTATATAATGTGCACCACTATAAACATAGAATGTGTACCATTATAACTATAGAATGTGCACCATTCTAACTATAGAATGGGCGCCACTATGACTATATAATGTGCATTACTATAACTATATAATGTGCACCACTATGACTATATAATGTGCACCACTATAAACATAGAATGTGTACCATTATAACTATAGAATGTGCACCATTCTAACTATAATATTTGCACCACTTTAATTATAAAATGTGTACCACTATAACTGTAGAATGTGCACCAATCTAAATATAAAATGTGCACCACTATAACTATAGAATGTGCACCACTATAACTATAGAATGTACACCACTATAACTGTAGAATGTGCACCAATCTAAATATAAAATGTGCACCACTATAACTATAGAATGTGCACCACTATAACTATAGAATGTACACCACTATAACTACAGAATGTGTACCACTATAAGTATGTACTATAAAATGTGCACCACTATAACTATAACATGTACACCATTATAATTATCAAGGTGCACCACTATAACTATAAAAGGTGCACCACTATAACTATAAAATATGCACCTCTGTAGCTATAGAATGTGCACCCCTATAACTATAGAATGTGTACGACTATAACTATAAAATGTGCACCACTATAACTATAAAATATGCACCACTATAACTGTAAAGGTGCACCACTATAACTATAAAGGTGCACCACTATAACTGTAAAAGGTGCACCACTATAACTATAAAGGTGCACCACTATAACTATTAAGGTGCACCGTTATAACTATAAAACGTACACTGCTGTAACTATAGAACATGCACCACTGTAACTATAGAATGTGCACCGCTGTAACTATAGCATGTGCACCACTATAACTATAGAATGTGCACCGCTGTAACTATAGAATGTGCACCGCTGTAATTATAGAATGTGCACCGCTATAACTATAGAATGTGCACCGCTGTAACTATAGAATGTGCACCGCTATAACTATAGAATGTGCACCTCTGTAGCTATAGAATGTGCACCACTGTAACTATAGAATGTGCACCACTGTAAGTATAGAATGTGCACCGCTGTAACTATAGAATGTGCATCACTATAACTATAAAATGTGCACCACTATTACTATAGAATGTGCACCACTATAACTATAGAATGTGCACCACTATAACTATAGAATGTGCACCGCTGTAACTGTAGAATGTGTACCACTATAAATATAAAATGTGCACCACTATAACTGTAAAGGTGCACCACTATAACTGTAAAATGTGCACCACTATAACTATAGAATGTGCTCCACTATAACTATAGAATGTGCACCGCTATAACTAGGATGTGTACCACTATAAATATAGAATGTGCACCACTATAACTGTAAAGGTGCACCACTATAACTGTAAAATGTGCACCACTATAACTATAAATTGCACACCACTATAACTATAAAATGTGTGCCACTATTACTGTAGAATGTGCATCATTCTTACTATAAATGGTGCACACTATAACAGTAAAATGTGCACCGCTATAATTGGAGAATGTGCACCATTCTGACTATAAATTGTGCGCCACTATAACTATAAAATGTGTACCACTACAACTATAGAACGTGTGTCACTATAAGTATAGAATGTGCACCAATATAACTATTGAATGTGCACTACTATATCTATAGAATGTGTGTCACTATAACTATAGTCTGTGCATCACAATAACTATAGAATGTGTACTGCTATTACTATAGAATGTTTACCTTTAACAATGAAATGTTAACATATAACTGCAATATATATACATACTTCATGTGCCGATTCAACCATAGAATGTGCACATATAGACTCAAAAATAGTTGTCATATCAGGGCTATTAACATATTTCATACTTACGGATAGAGGCATAAAATCAGGACTATTTATATATTTCAAAATCACCAATAATGGCATCAAATCAGGACTATTTATATAATATTATTTCAGACTCACCGATAATGGGGTCAAATCAAGAATATTCCAGAATAGTGTCCAGATCATTGGATTACCTAGGATATAGTCAACAGATGATCAGGCATAGGGTGGAAATTACTGCAGAAAGGACTGACAGTGGCAACAGGACTTGCAATCATCCTGAAGACCTTCATCAGATAAATTCAGGCAGTAAAGGGGAAGGTTTATCAGCCCATTACGAGAGTGATTTTGACATTATGCAAGTACATCTTCATGCTATTTGTGCTGAGAGCATTGAGCAGTTTATACACTCAAGGAACATAACAGTGTTCCAGACAGACAGACGAGAAACATGTCCAGGGTATACACAACTTAGACTGGTACAATTAGGCAACAGAGTGAATAGTTCAATAAAAGAATCATTATTTCAGTTTGAAACTGGGGACATGTATGTTTCCAGTGACTTTTTTGTAAAAGCTAGCAAACAAAAAATGTTGGATATCTTCTACAACGACCCCAGGGGCAGAGTATTAAACGCAGAAGCAGGAGAATTAGCTGGTCCATCATCACCATTCGTCATGGCTTTAGTTAGTACTGATTTGGTAAACTCATTTGTGTGTATATGCCCTGACATATTGCACGCTTTTATTACACGACATCGATATTATGGCTGGCCGACACCCGAGTTACTTCGAGATATATCTTGTATGGAGGCACATGTTGTGCCAGTTGGTTCTAAAGGAAGCGAGAATTCTTACAAAGAATGGCGAATCTGTTTTACTAGAGCAGAAATCCACTTGATTCACAATTTCAATGATGCCCAAACAAAACTTTATATTCTATTAAAAATGGTTGCAAAAGACATCATTAAGCCTGTATGTAATTATATCACATCATACATAATGAAGAATGTTGTGTTTTGGATGGCAGAGTACAACCCACAAGATCATTTCAAAGAGGAATTATTAGTAGAACGACTTGTTCAGTCACTCGTCTTTTTGAAAAACTGTGTTGAGGCACATTTCATGCCAAATTTCATGATTCCGGAGAGAAACTTGTTTGCTGAGAGATTAGAGGTTCAACATAGATTGCAGCTACCTGTTCTTTTAACTGAATTAATATGTGAAGGGGGATATCTGTTGCTGAGATGTGAGAAATTGAGAATGATGTTGATTAACATGTACCAGTTTACTGAAGTGGCTGTTGATTGGGTTATAAAAAGAGACACGGTGGAGAAATTGTTCTTAAGGAATAAATTAATATGTTCGTTAAAAATTGGAAGAAGTGGTGTTGTCCCTCTTGAGTGGCAGCGACTTTGTCAGGAAGATGAAGAACATCAAAATATAATGGATACCATCTTCAATCTGCTTCTCCCAAATGTTATTGTGCTTTGGCAACAAGGTCTAGATCCAGTAGCTATCTTCAAAGAAAGACTGAAGGCTATATTGTCATGAACACGACACACATTATTGATTTCAACATCATGTTCATATTGCAATTCGTTGCTGTTTGTAAAAATATACTCGGTTAACAAAGAAATGGACCGGAGTTAATAATTGATATAATTCAATATAATTAATATACCACTGGAACTATATATTTGTGTTACTTTGAAAGCCGAAAAGTTTATTAAAATCGAGAATAAATTGACATAGAAATGATATCGTAAATGACCTATGCGTCAGTGTTAAAATCATGCACATGTTTTAACAATAAATGAGACTCAATGCATGGCATGCTTTTGAAATGCTTACAACACTGGATATGGGCACATATAAACAAATCTAAAAACTGGTTTTATTTTGAACAAGAAAAAAAGAGAGAATATCGCAAAATACACAAGGGTCCATGTAAAACATTCGACATTGAGTATATGAGAACTAATGTGTATCAATTCAGCGTGATTTTGGTGCACCAAATGTGCATCAATTCAGCGTGATTTTGATGCGCCAAATGTGCATCAATTCAGCGTGATTTTGATGCACCAAATGTGTATTAATTCAGCATGGTTTTGATGCATCAAATGTGTATCAAGTCAGCGTGATTTTGATGCATGAAATGTGTATCAAGTCAGCGTGATTTTGATGCACCAAATGTGTATCAATTCAGCTTGGTTTTGATGCATCAAATTTGTATCAATTCAACGTGATTTTGATGCACCAAATGTGTATCAAGTCAGCGTGATTTTGATGCACCAAATGTGTATTAATTCAGCATGATTTTAATGTACTAAATGTGTATCAGTTCAGCTTGGTTTTGATGCATCAAATGTGTATCAAGTCAGCGTGATTTTGATGCACCAAATGTGTATCAAGTTAGCGTTATTTTGATGCACCAAATGTGTATCAGTTCAGCTTGGTTTTGATGCATCAAATGTGTATCAGTTCAGTGTGATTTTGATGCACCAAATGTGTATCAAGTCAGCGTTATTTTGATGTATCAAATCAGCATGGTTTTGATGCACTAAATATGTATAAGTTCAGCGTGGTTTTGATGCATCATATGTGTATCAGTGCAGCGTGATTTTGATGCACCAATTGTGTATCAAGTCAGCGTTATTTTGATGCACCAAATGTGTATCAAGTCAGCGTGATTTTGATGCACCAAATGTGTATCAAGTCAGCGTTATTTTGATGCACTAAATATGTATAAGTTCAACGTGGTTTTGATGGACCACATGTGTATCAAGTCAGCTTGATTTTGATGCACCAAATGTGTATCAAGTCAGCGTGATTTTGATGCACCAAATGTATATCAATTCAGTGTGGTTTTCATGCACCAAATGTGTATCAATTCAGCGATGCATGAATTTTAATAGTCAAATGTATATTCCGGCTCACAACTTCAATTATAACTTCTGATCCATTTCCGTTTTACCAAGTATATTATTTGTGCCTTTTATTTTACATTCGTCTGGTCTGACCATAAGCTTCCTTTACGATAGTAAAGAAGGATATTGAGAGAAGAAGAGATAGTGTTATATAGCGGAGGAAATAACGGAGATATTCGGCAAAATAGTTCAAATAGTGATACAAGCATGAAAGTTAGCAGAATTATCCCATTGGATATCCTGATCATGCTAAGAACCTGAGCCACTTCATATTCACCTAATTTCAAAATGATCCCCCATTTTCAAAATTGCCGCCAAAATGGCCTAAAAGTTCAAAAAATGATATCATATCAAAGTATTATGCGGACACTGGTAGTAAAACATTATTGTATAATTCGTTGTTTATATACTAAAGAAATGCTATTATTGTCTCAAACAGTTTCTTAATCAAACTATAATCACATATATATCATAAATTATATATATAATAAAGCATGCATATTGATGATATTTATTTTTGTCTAATCCCCGGGGAATATCCCCGCCGCCCCCACCCCAGGTATAGTAAAATATTGATAGGTGCAAAATACTAAAAATCAGGTTATACTTTATTCTTTCTAATGGTTATGGACCATGGACAATACTAAAGATCAGGTTATACATTATTCTTCCTAATGGTTATGGACCATGGACAATACTAAAGATCAGGTTATACTTTATTCTTTCTAATGGTTATGGACCATGGACAATACTAAAGATCAGGTTATACTTTATTCTTTCTAATGGTTATGGACCATGGACAATACTAAAGATCAGGTTATACTTTATTCTTCCTAATGGTTATGGACCATGGACAATACTAAAGATCAGGTTATACATTATTCTTCCTAATGGTTATGGACCATGGACAATACTAAAGATCAGGTTATACTTTATTCTTTCTAATGGTTATGGACCATGGACAATACTAAAGATCAGGTTATACTTTATTCTTTCTAATGGTTATGGACCATGGACAATACTAAAGATCAGGTTATACATTATTCTTCCTAATGGTTATGGACCATGGACAATACTAAAGATCAGGTTATACATTATTCTTTCTAATGGTTATGGACCATGGACAATACTAAAGATCAGGTTATACTTTATTCTTTCTAATGGTTATGGACCATGGACAATACTAAAGATCAGGTTATACATTATTCTTCCTAATGGTTATGGACCATGGACAATACTAAAGATCAGGTTATACATTATTCTTCCTAATGGTTATGGACCATGGACAATACTAAAGATCAGGTTATACTTTATTCTTCCTAATGGTTATGGACCATGGACAATACTAAAGATCAGGTTATACTTTATTCTTCCTAATGGTTATGGACCATGGACAATACTAAAGATCAGGTTATACTTTATTCTTCCTAATGGTTATGGACCATGGACAATACTAAAGATCAGGTTATACTTTATTCTTTCTAATGGTTATGGACCATGGACAATACTAAAGATCAGGTTATACATTATTCTTCCTAATGGTTATGGACCATGGACAATACTAAAGATCAGGTTATACTTTATCCTTCCTAATGGTTATGGACCATGGACAATACTAAAGATCAGGTTATACGTTATCCTTCCTAATGGTTATGGACCATGGACAATACTAAAGATCAGGTTATACTTTATTCTTCCTAATAGTTATGGACCATGGACAATACTAAAGATCAGGTTATACTTTATTCTTCCTAATGGTTATGGACCATGGACAATACTAAAGATCAGGTTATACTTTATTCTTCCTAATGGTTATGGACCATGGACAATACTAAAGATCAGGTTATACTTTATCCTTCCTAATGGTTATGGACCATGGACAATACTAAAGATCAGGTTATACATTATTCTTCCTAATGGTTATGGACCATGGACAATACTAAAGATCAGGTTATACTTTATTCTTCCTAATGGTTATGGACCATGGACAATACTAAAGATCAGGTTATACATTATTCTTCCTAATGGTTATGGACCATGGACAATACTAAAGATCAGGTTATACTTTATTCTTCCTAATGGTTATGGACCATGGACAATACTAAAGATCAGGTTATACTTTATTCTTCCTAATGGTTATGGACCATGGACAATACTAAAGATCAGGTTATACTTTATTCTTCCTAATGGTTATGGACCATGGACAATACTAAAGATCAGGTTATACTTTATTCTTCCTAATGGTTATGGACCATGGACAATACTAAAGATCAGGTTATACTTTATTCTTCCTAATGGTTATGGACCATGGACAATACTAAAGATCAGGTTATACTTTATTCTTCCTAATGGTTATGGACCATGGACAATACTAAAGATCAGGTTATACTTTATTCTTCCTAATGGTTATGGACCATGGACAATACTAAAGATCAGGTTATACTTTATTCTTTCTAATGGTTATGGACCATGGACAATACTAAAGATCAGGTTATACTTTATTCTTCCTAATGGTTATGGACCATGGACAATACTAAAGATCAGGTTATACTTTATTCTTCCTAATGGTTATGGACCATGGACAATACTAAAGATCAGGTTATACTTTATTCTTCCTAATGGTTATGGACCATGGACAATACTAAAGATCAGGTTATACTTTATTCTTCCTAATGGTTATGGACCATGGACAATACTAAAGATCAGGTTATACTTTATTCTTCCTAATGGTTATGGACCATGGACAATACTAAAGATCAGGTTATACTTTATTCTTCCTAATGGTTATGGACCATGGACAATACTAAAGACCAGGTTATACATTATTCTTCCTAATGGTTATGGACCATGGACAATACTAAAGATCAGGTTATACTTTATCCTTCCTAATGGTTATGGACCATGGACAATACTAAAGATCAGGTTATACATTATTCTTCCTAATGGTTATGGACCATGGACAATACTAAAGATCAGGTTATACTTTATCCTTCCTAATGGTTATGGACCATGGACAATACTAAAGATCAGGTTATACTTTATCCTTCCTAATGGTTATGTACCATGGACAATACTAAAGATCAGGTTATACATTATTCTTCCTAATGGTTATGGACCATGGACAATACTAAAGATCAGGTTATACTTTATCCTTCCTAATGGTTATGGACCATGGACAATACTAAAGATCAGGTTATACTTTATTCTTCCTAATGGTTATGGACCATGGACAATACTAAAGATCAGGTTATACTTTATTCTTCCTAATGGTTATGGACCATGGACAATACTAAAGATCAGGTTATACTTTATTCTTCCTAATGGTTATGGACCATGGACAATACTAAAGATCAGGTTATACTTTATTCTTCCTAATGGTTATGGACCATGGACAATACTAAAGATCAGGTTATACTTTATTCTTCCTAATGGTTATGGACCATGGACAATACTAAAGATCAGGTTATACTTTATTCTTCCTAATGGTTATGGACCATGGACAATACTAAAGATCAGGTTATACTTTATTCTTCCTAATGGTTATGGACCATGGACAATACTAAAGATCAGGTTATACTTTATTCTTCCTAATGGTTATGGACCATGGACAATACTAAAGATCAGGTTATACTTTATTCTTCCTAATGGTTATGGACCATGGACAATACTAAAGATCAGATTATACTTTATTCTTCCTAATGGTTATGGACCATGGACAATACTAAAGATCAGGTTATACTTTATTCTTCCCAATGGTTATGGACCATGGACAATACTAAAGATCAGGTTATACATTATTCTTCCTAATGGTTATGGACCATGGACAATACTAAAGATCAGGTTATACTTTATTCTTCCTAATGGTTATGGACCATGGACAACTCTGCCCCGCGTTTCAGATATATGTCAAGCATTTCGGCAATGTAGTTGTAAGTAAGGAAACTGTACATGCAGCAGTTGCAAATGCTACCAAGCTACTTTGGCATGTAGAGGGCTGGGTAGCTATGTGTGGTGGCCATTTGAACAGAATGCAAACTTAAAGTAGTAAATTGGGGCTAAATATAAAAGTAGATATACGAAACGAACAGCCAGGAAATGTAGCATTCACAGAACACAATCGACCAACTTGTACATTAAAAACAAACAACAATTATAAAGGAAAATAGAAGCAAAGCATGCGACACTACAAACATAACAGTGTTGATAATATGGGTACCGCCTTGGCACAGTCAGTAAAGAAGTATATACAGAGAAGAAGAGAGAATTTAAGATTAAGATGACACAAAATAAAATGTCTAAAATATGTCAATATTGGTGGTATTTTTGTATTTCTATGGGAGTTTTGTGTGGCGGTTAATGATTTAATTGGCAATAGCAAAGAGTAAGTAGGTGTGTTCTTTACTAAGTACATCCGGATATCATTATATATATTTTAATACGTATATATCCGCAATATATACCCGAACATCTGATAACTATTACAGAATATAAAAGCATAGCCAGAACATATAATTGGTTGGCTTTACAGTCGAAGCCAAAATATAGTGAATGAGATAACTTAGTAGCTTAATATACCTCTGTATCTTATATATACAGTATTTTGGCCTCCATCGTTGATATTTGGCGGCCATCTTGAAAATGATCAAAATTGAATTGGCACAAGTTATTTTTCATTTGAATATAATATTTGCAAGCACTGTGCAAAATATCACTCCAAGATGAAATAAAATATGTTATTCACGACAAAACAAAAAAAACTATTTTTTACTTTATGATTTTACAAACAATTATTTAAGCAATAAACTAGCAATAACTAAACCGTTTTACAAAATGTTTCCCTCCGACTACAATAAATAGTCCAAAGTTGTTTTATGTATACCCAAATAGAACATTTTTTAAATATATTTATTTTGGCAGTCATTTCCTGATAATTACAAGCTGCAAACAACACACATATTTACTACATTCTGATTGGTTAGTCATTCTTAAAAGTGTCCTGTCATTTCTCAATAACAGGTCAAAACAAAATAGTTCCAGTTGCGCTGGCGCAGACTACAGTGGAAGCCAAACATTTGATTTGAGCGGCAAAAACACTCCAGCAAATGTATTTGTATTTGATTTTTATATAACTTGGCCAGTTGGTTAATATTAATGAAACCTCGGTTTGAACAAGAGGCACAAGAGGGCCTGTATCGCTTTATTGACTACAACTCCAACAGAAATCTTTTTGGCAATGTTTTCTTTCGAGAAATTCAAGTTTTGCTGATCCTTAATGAAAGGATAGATTTCAGAAAAGTATTATTGAATCTTTGCATCCATGATGTCCTCTATTTTTGTTTTGTTTTGTTGTGCGCATGTCTAAACGGAAGGCGATTGGAGTACGATGGAGCAGGGGGCGATGCAACATCGCACATCGACTGCGAAGGTACGATGGCACGATGGCGAGGACACGATGGTACGATGGCGATGACGCGATGGGCCTTCGTACCATCGCCATCGTACCATCGTGTCATCGCCATCGTGCCATCGTACCTTCGCAGTCGATGTGCGATGTTGCACTGCCCCCTGCTTCGTACCATCGTGTCATCGCCATCGTGCCATCGTACCTTCGCAGTCGATGTGCGATGTTGCATCGCCCCCTGCTTCGTACCATCGCGTTCGTACCATCGTGTCATCGCCATCGTACCTTCGCAGTCGATGTGCGATGTTGCATCGCCACCTGCTCCATCGTACCATCGCTCCATCGCCTTCCGTTTAGACATCGTACCATCGTACCATCGCGCATCGACTTTAAACGCGATGGAACGATGTTACGATGGACCATCGTACCATCGTACCATCGCGTTTAAAGTCTTTTTTACAAGTCGATGCGCAATGGCACGATGGTACGATGGCGATGGTACAAAAGCGATGACGCGATGGAGCATCGCGAAATCGCCATCATACTATCGCTTCATCGATGTGTAAAGGTCGATGCGCGATGGTACGATGGCCCTAATGGAACACCGTAGGTCATACCTCCGCTGTTACTGTTTTGATCTGCCTGGTTTTCGAACTTGTCCGAGCTTTCATTGATATTAAAAATCTGGTAAAGCTTGGTAAAGATCTTATTTAAAATGGAGGCCCTATAGTCTTAACAAGGCACAATATAGCCTTTTAAACTAAATCAAAGGCCATAACTCTGGTGTAAATTGTCCAATCTGGCTGATTTTTTAATTCTTCTTTTCTTTCATTGATATCAACAATCAGGTAAAGTTTAAAAAATATCGGATGAAAAATGAACGCCCTATCGTGTTAACGATGCAAAATATAGAAATTTTAACTAAATCAAGGGCCATAACTGCGGTGTTGCTAGTCCGAATTGGCTGGCTTTCAAATGTTTCCGAGCTTTCACTGATATCAACAATGTGGTAAAGTTTGAAAAAGATCGGATGAACAATAAACGCCCTATCGTGTTAACGAGGCAAAATATAGCAATTCTAACTAAATCAAGGGCCATAACTGCTGTGTTACTAGTCCGATTTGGCTGGCTTTTGAACTCGTCTGAGTTTTCATTGATATCAACAATCTGGAAATGTTCGAAAAAGATTCGGATGAAAAATGAAGACCCTATCGTGATGACGAGGCCAAATTATAGCATAATTCAGAAAATTAAGGGCCATAACTCCGGTGTAAACGGTGCGAACTGGCTAGTTTTCAAACTCGATTGAGCATTTAAATAATATCAACAATTCGGTAAAGAATTTTGAAAAAGAACGGATGAAAAATGAAGGCCCTATCGCGTTAACAAGGCAAAATATAGCAATTTTAACTAAATCAAGGGCCATAACTCCGGCGTTATTGGTTTCAACTGGCTGGTTTTATAATTCTTCTAAGCTTTCATTGATATCAACAGTCTGGTAAAGTTTCAAAAAGTTCAAATGAAAAATGAAGGCCCTATCGTGTTAACGGGGTGAAATTATAGCACATTTCAGAAAATCAAAGGTCATAACTCCGGTGTAAATGGTCCGATTTGGCTGGCATTCGAACTCGTCAGAGCTTTCATTAATATCAACATGAAAAATATCGGACTGAAAACGAAGGCTCTATCGCGTTAACGAGGCAAAATATAGCAATTTTAACTAAATCAAGGGCCATAACTACGGTGTTACTTGTCCTAAACTTGCTGGCTTTCAAACTTGTCTGAGCTTGCATTGATAATATGAATAAGGCACTGCCTCATAGCGAGCTCAACTCATTGAAAAACACTGGAATAAAAATGAAAACAATCATCAGCACATTTATGTATGCTACTTACCACATGGACCGGACAAGAACATTTATGGGAAATTGAAATAAAACTTAAGTCTTTTTTGTTTGTTTGGTGTGTAACGTCATTTTCCAACACATTTTAGACTATGTATGAAAGTCAACTTTTTTTAATGGTGGAAGCAGACCACTCACTTATTCCTGGGTAGAACATGTAAGACACGTACTGTATACCTCCCGTCGTCCATAAGAGTCATCACTTACAAGTCGAGCTCCAGTGGGATTCGAACCCGCAGCGTTGAGATGCTTTATAATGCAGCGTCTTTACCCTCTCAACCACAGATGCGCTACAAAATATTAAATCATGTCCGAGTAACGTACTTGAACTCACTCACTTCTCAAATGAAAAAGTAACCTAATTTTACGTATAATTGCTATAATTTACTAACATGACATTTGGACTGATGTTCACTGGTGACTGCTTTTGACGGCTTTCACTATTACCTTTTATGACGGTTTTTAGTTGTGCCTATTGCTCAACTGGACGTTCTAACTTCCGAGAATATCAAATTTCCAGTTCAACTGAAAGCGTTTGCACGGCGAGGAACATTTGCCATGCGTGTTTATTTAGCGCAACTGATCACAGATCAGCAGAGCTTATGCCGTGGTGCGTCGATCGTCTGTCTGTCTGTATGTCTGTCCGGCAATATTTTCTTTTTTTTTGCGGCGACTACTCCTCGAAACTAAATTGATTTTCGTGAAACTTTACAGAAATATTGCCCATAAGGTCTAGTTAATCCCTAACAACAAATCAGGATGATGTGAAATCCAAGATGACCACCAAAGCTAAAAATAGATTTTTAAAAAAGAAGTTGTAGCGACTACTCCTCCGAAACTACAAGTATTTTTGTGGCGATTACTCCTCTAAAACTATTTGATGGATTTTCATGAAACTTTACAGAAATATTGCGCATAAGGTCTAGTTGATCCTAGAAACAACAAAAATTCAGGTTGATATGAAGTCCAAGATGGCTACCAAAGCTGAAACAGATTTTAAAAATATACTTTTATGGCAATTACTTCTCAAAAACCATAAGGGTATTGATTTGGAACCATTACCAAATTGACTAGCATCCTAAATGATATTTTGGGAATATTCCTCTGAAAGTATTTGATGGATTTTCATGACACTTTACGTGAATGTTGCTCTTGATGTCTAGTTGATCCTAAGTAAAAAAGCAAGTCTGCCGGGAATTCAAGATGGCCTCCATAGATAAAAGTATTTTTTAAATATAGAAGTTGTGGCGACTACCGGTAGTATTTTTCAAAAACCGTAAGTATTGATTTTGAACCTATACCAAAATGACTGACGTAACATGTAGTTGGATCTAAACAAAATTCATTTTGATTCTTTGTCAAACATGGCCGCCAGCGGACATCTTTGTTTATATACAGTTATATATAGGAACAACTTGTGGCGACTACTCCTCTAGAACTACTTGATAGATGTTCATGAAACTTTACAGGAATGTTGCTCTTGTCTAGTTGGTTCTAGGTAAATATCAAATTGGCCGAAACTTTAAGATGGCCACCACAGCTAAAACATATATTTTAAAAATACAATTTTGTGGCGACTACTGCATTTTTTTTATTTGACGTCAAACATGGCCACCAGCAGCCATCTTTGTTTACACAGAGTTAAATAGGGAAAACTTGTGGCAACTACTCCTCTGAAACAACTTGAAGGATTTTCATGAAACTTTACAGGAAGGTTACTCCTGTTACAAAAATGATTTTCATGTGAGAAATATTGAAAATAAAATGTATTTACTCTGACAAAAAAATGATTGTTTAATGATTAACAAACACTAACCTTTTAAATAATGACAAACATATAAAAGGTTTTAATACCTTTCCATTGTCTAGCTGTTTAAATATATTCAGGAGAGCATTTCAAGGCCATGGACCTCTTGTTTCATCAATAATTGTTTTGTGAAAATGAAAAAAAAAAGTGGAGCCAAATACGTCAATACGAAGAATCTGAACGAACTGTGCCTGTTACTGTGGCCATATAAAACAATGGCTAAGAAAAGCCCACAGAACATTGGTGTTTTTTATTATGATGTGTACATCGTAAAAGCAGTCCAGAGGAGACTACAGTATACGATTTACATCAGGGTTATTCATAGGGGACAGGCTCATGTGATTTGTCGCTAAATATCAGTTACAATCGAACAAAATTATCCTACATCATCTGAGTCCACCGTATTCTTTTATCCCGCCATTCAGTTCTATTCTATGATATGGCTGTTCGACTCAGATGTATTCCTATCTCACGTAGGATAATTTTGTTCGATTTCAACTGGTATTTAGCGACATATCACATGAGCCGGACCCCTATGCTTTTAGGGAACTAGGTTTTACACTTTTGGGGATCTAGGGAACAGTGTAAATACTTTTAGGGATCTAGGAAACATGGGCTAAATACTTTGTGGAACTTTGTCATATACTTTTGGGGATCTGGGGAACAATGGCCATTACTTTAAGGGATCTGGGAAACATGGACCCCGCTGGGAGGGCCTCAACAATGAAGTCCTAGGCACAGCCTCGGATTTCATATTTTTCTCAGCCTCACCTGATAAACTGGATAGGATCAGGCACCATCATGATATTTTCTATTTAGAAGAAAGTGTAAAAAGTCCGAGAATTGCATGTGCAGAATGCCGCATAGTTTTCGAAAAATAGTTTTTGATAAATTCATAGATTGCTGAAAAGCTGAGCTTACCTACACAAATCTCGAGTAGACCTACACAAGGCTCTTGATGTAGGCTAGTTATATGTAAGACTGGGAAACATGACTTGGTGAAAGCTGAGCTTACCTACACAAATCTCGAGTAGGCCTACACAAGGCTCTTGATGTAGGCTAGTTATACTGTAAGACTGGGAAAAATGACTTGGTGAAAGCTGAGCTTACCTACACAAATCTCGAGTAGGCCTACACAAGGCTCTTGATGTAGGCTAGTTATACTGTAAGACTGAGAAACATGACTTGGTGGAAGCTGAGCTTACCTACACAAATCTCGAGTAGGCATACCCAAGGCTCTTGATGTAGGCTAGTTATATTGTAAGACTGGGAAACATGACTGACTTGGTGAAAGCTGAGCTTACCTACACACATCTCGAGTAGGCCTACACAAGGCTCTTGATGTAGGCTAGTTATATTGTAAGACTGGGAAATATGACTTGGTGAAAGCTGAGCTTACCTACACACATCTCGAGTAGGCCTACACAAGGCTCTTGATGTAGGCTAGTTATAGTGTAAGACTGGGAAACATGACTTGGTGAAAGCTGAGCTTACCTACACAAATCTCGAGTAGGCATACACAAGGCTCTTGATGTAGGCTAGTTATAATGTAAGACTGGGAAACATGACTTGGTGAAAGCTGAGCTTACCTACACACATCTCGAATAGGCGTACACAAGGCTCTTGATGTAGGCTAGTCATATTGTAAGACTTGGAAACATGACTTGGTGAAAGCTGAGCTTACCTACACAAATCTCGAGTAGGCATACACAAGGCTCTTGATGTAGGCTAGTTATACTGTAAGACTGGGAAACATGACTTGGTGAAAGCTGAGCTTACCTACACAAATCTCGAGTAGGCATACACAAGGCTCTTGATGTAGGCTAGTTATAGTGTAAGACTGGGAAACATGACTTAGTGAAAGCTAAGCTTACCTACACAAATATCGAGTAGACCTACACAAGGCTCTTGATGTAGGCTAGTTATATTGTAAGACTGGGAAACATGACTTGGTGAAAGCTGAGCTTACCTACACACATCTCGAGTAGGCCTACACAAGGCTCTTGATGTAGGCTAGTTATATTGTAAGACTGGGAAACATGACTTGGTGAAAGCTGAGCTTACCTACAGAAATATCGAGTAGGCCTACACAAGGCTCTCGATGTAGGCTAGTTATATTGTAAGACTGGGAAACATGTCTTGGTGAAAGCTGAGCTTACCTACACAAATCTCGAGTAGGCTTACACAAGGCTCTTGATGTAGGCTAGTTATATTGTAAGACTGGGAAACATGACTTGGTGAAAGCTGAGCTTACCTACACAAATCTCGAGTAGGCCTTCACAAGGCTAATGATGTAGGCTAGTTATATTGTAAGACTGGGAAACATGACTTGGTGAAAGCTGAGCTTACCTACACACATCTCGAGTAGGCCTACACAAGGCTCTTGATGTAGGCTAGTTATATTGTAAGACTGGGAAACATGACTTGGTGAAAGCTGAGCTTACCTACACACATCTCGAGTAGGCCTACACAAGGCTCTTGATGTAGGCTAGATATAGTGTAAGACTGGGAAACATGACTTGGTGAAAGCTGAGCTTACCTATACAAATCTCGAGTAGGCCTACACAAGGCTCTTGAAGTAGGCTAGTTATATTGAAGACTGGGAAACATGACTTGGTGAAAGCTGAGCTTACCTACACACATCTCGAATAGGCGTACACAAGGCTCTTGATGTAGGCTAGTTATATTGTAAGACTGGGAAACATGACTTGGTGAAAGCTGAGCTTACCTACACAAATCTCGAGTAGGCCTACACAAGGCTCTTGATGTAGGCTAATTATACTGTAAGACTGGGAAACATGACTTGGTGAAAGCTGAGCTTACCTACACAAATCTCGAGTAGGCATACACAAGGCTCTTGATGTAGGCTAGTTATAGTGTAAGACTGGAAAACATGACTTGGTGAAAGCTAAGCTTACCTACACAAATATCGAGTAGACCTACACAAGGCTCTTGATGTAGGCTAGTTATATTGTAAGACTGGGAAACATGACTTGGTGAAAGCTGAGCTTACCTACACACATCTCGAGTAGGCCTACACAAGGCTCTTGATGTAGGCTAGTTATATTGTAAGACTGGGAAACATGACTTGGTGAAAGCTGAGCTTACCTACACAAATCTCGAGTAGGCATACACAAGGCTCTTGATGTAGGCTAGTTATAGTGTAAGACTGGGAAACATGACTTGGTAAAAGCTAAGCTTACCTACAAAAATATCGAGTAGACCTACACAAGGCTCTTGATGTAGGCTAGTTATATTGTAAGACTGGGAAACATGACTTGGTGAAAGCTGAGCTTACCTACACACATCTCGAGTAGGCCTACACAAGGCTCTTGATGTAGGCTAGTTATGTTGTAAGACTGGAAAACATGACTTGGTGAAAGCTGATCTTACCTACACAAATATCGAGTAGGCATACACAAGGCTCTTGATGTAGGCTAGTTATATTGTAAGACTGGGAAACATGTCTTGGTGAAAGCTGAGCTTACCTACACAAATCTCGAGTAGGCCTACACAAGGCTCATGATGTAGGCTAGTTATATTGTAAGACTGGGAAACATGACTTGGTGAAAGCTGAGCTTACCTACACACATCTCGAGTAGGCCTACACAAGGCTCTTGATATAGGCTAGTTATATTGTAAGACTGGGAAACATGACTTGGTGAAAGCTGAGCTTACCTACACACATCTCGAGTAGGCCTACACAAGGCTCTTGATGTAGGCTAGTTATAGTGTAAGACTGGGAAACATGACTTGGTGAAAGCTGAGCTTACCTATACAAATCTCGAGTAGGCCTACGCAAGGCTCTTGATGTAGTCTAGTTATATTGTAAGACTGGGAAACATGACTTGGTGAAAGCTGAGCTTACCTACACACATCTCGAATAGGCGTACACAAGGCTCTTGATGTAGGCTAGTTATATTGTAAGACTGGGAAACATGACTTTGTGAAAGCTGAGCTTACCTACACAAATCTCGAGTAGGCCTACACAAGGCTCTTGATGTAGGCTAGTTATAGTGTAAGACTGGGAAACATGACTTGGTGAAAGCTGAGCTTACCTACACACATCTCGAGTAGGCCTACACAAGGCTCTTGATGTAGGCTAGTTATATTGTAAGACTGGGAAACATGACTTGGTGAAAGCTGAGCTTACCTACACAAATCTCGAGTAGGCATACACAAGGCTCTTGATGTAGGCTAGTTATAGTGTAAGACTGGGAAACATGACTTGGTGAAAGCTAAGCTTACCTACACAAATATCGAGTAGACCTACACAAGGCTCTTGATGTAGGCTAGTTATATTGTAAAACTGGGAAACATGACTTGGTGAAAGCTGAGCTTACCTACACAAATCTCGAAGAGGCCTACGCAAGGCTCTTGATGTAGGCTAGTTATATTGTAAGACTGAGAAACATGACTTGGTGAAAGCTGAGCTTACCTACACACATCTCGAATAGGCGTACACAAGGCTCTTGATGTAGGCTAGTTATATTGTAAGACTGGGAAACATGACTTGGTGAAAGCTGAGCTTACCTACACAAATCTCGAGTAGGCCTACACAAGGCTCTTGATGTAGGCTAGTTATACTGTAAGACTGGGCAACATGACTTGGTGAAAGCTGAGCTTACCTACACAAATCTCAAGTAGGCATACACAAGGCTCTTGATGTAGGCTAGTTATAGTGTAAGACTGGGAAACATGACTTGGTGAAAGCTGAGCTTACCTACACAAATATCGAGTAGACCTACACAAGGCTCTTGATATAGGCTAGTTATATTGTAAGACTGGGAAACATGACTTGGTGAAAGCTGAGCTTACCTACACAAATCTCGAGTAGGCATACACAAGGCTCTTGATGTAGGCTAGTTATAGTGTAAGACTGGGAAACATGACTTGGTGAAAGCTAAGCTTACCTACACAAATATCGAGTAGACCTACACAAGGCTCTTGATGTAGGCTAGTTATATTGTAAAACTGGGAAACATGACTTGGTGAAAGCTGAACTTACCTACACACATCTCGAGTAGGCCTACACAAGGCTCTTGATGTAGGCTAGTTATGTTGTAAGACTGGAAAACATGACTTGGTGAAAGCTGATCTTACCTACACAAATATCGAGTAGGCATACACAAGGCTCTTGATGTAGGCTAGTTATATTGTAAGACTCGGAAACATGTCTTGGTGAAAGCTGAGCTTACCTCAACAAATCTCGAGTAGGCCTACACAAGGCTCATGATGTAGGCTAGTTATATTGTAAGACTGGGAAACATGACTTGGTGAAAGCTGAGCTTACCTACACACATCTCGAGTAGGCCTACACAAGGCTCTTGATGTAGGCTAGTTATAGTGTTAGACTGGGAAACATGACTTGGTGAAAGCTAAGCTTACCTACACAAATATCGAGTAGACCTACACAAGGCTCTTGATGTAGGCTAGTTATATTGTAAAACTGGGAAACATGACTTGGTGAAAGCTGAGCTTACCTACACACATCTCGAGTAGGCCTACACAAGGCTCTTGATGTAGGCTAGTTATGTTGTAAGACTGGAAAACATGACTTGGTGAAAGCTGATCTTACCTACACAAATATCGAGTAGGCATACACAAGGCTCTTGATGTAGGCTAGTTATATTGTAAGACTGGGAAACATGTCTTGGTGAAAGCTGAGCTTACCTACACAAATCTCGATTAGGCCTACACAAGGCTCATGATGTAGGCTAGTTATATTGTAAGACTGGGAAACATGACTTGGTGAAAGCTGAGCTTACCTACACACATCTCGAGTAGGCCTACACAAGGCTCTTGATATAGGCTAGTTATATTGTAAGACTGGGAAACATGACTTGGTGAAAGCTGAGCTTACCTACACACATCTCGAGTAGGCCTACACAAGGCTCTTGATGTAGGCTAGTTATAGTGTAAGACTGGGCAACATGACTTGGTGAAAGCTGAGCTTACCTATACAAATCTCGAGTAGGCCTACGCAAGGCTCTTGATGTAGTCTAGTTATATTGTAAGACTGGGAAACATGACTTGGTGAAAGCTGAGCTTACCTACACACATCTCGAATAGGCGTACACAAGGCTCTTGATGTAGGCTAGTTATATTGTAAGACTGGGAAACATGACTTTGTGAAAGCTGAGCTTACCTACACAAATCTCGAGTAGGCCTACACAAGGCTCTTGATGTAGGCTAGTTATAGTGTAAGACTGGGAAACATGACTTGGTGAAAGCTGAGCTTACCTACACAAATCTCGAGTAGGCATACACAAGGCTCTTGATGTAGGCTAGTTATAGTGTAAGACTGGGAAACATGACTTGGTGAAAGCTAAGCTTACCTACACAAATATCGAGTAGACCTACACAAGGCTCTTGATGTAGGCTAGTTATATTGTAAAACTGGGAAACATGACTTGGTGAAAGCTGAGCTTACCTACACAAATCTCGAAGAGGCCTACGCAAGGCTCTTGATGTAGGCTAGTTATATTGTAAGACTGAGAAACATGACTTGGTGAAAGCTGAGCTTACCTACACACATCTCGAATAGGCGTACACAAGGCTCTTGATGTAGGCTAGTTATATTGTAAGACTGGGAAACATGACTTGGTGAAAGCTGAGCTTACCTACACAAATCTCGAGTAGGCCTACACAAGGCTCTTGATGTAGGCTAGTTATACTGTAAGACTGGGCAACATGACTTGGTGAAAGCTGAGCTTACCTACACAAATCTCGAGTAGGCATACACAAGGCTCTTGATGTAGGCTAGTTATAGTGTAAGACTGGGAAACATGACTTGGTGAAAGCTGAGCTTACCTACACAAATATCGAGTAGACCTACACAAGGCTCTTGATATAGGCTAGTTATATTGTAAGACTGGGAAACATGACTTGGTGAAAGCTGAGCTTACCTACACACATCTCGAGTAGGCCTACACAAGGCTCTTGATGTAGGCTAGTTATATTGTAAGACTGGGAAACATGACTTGGTGAAAGCTGAGCTTACCTACACAAATCTCGAGTAGGCATACACAAGGCTCTTGATGTAGGCTAGTTATAGTGTAAGACTGGGAAACATGACTTGGTGAAAGCTAAGCTTACCTACACAAATATCGAGTAGACCTACACAAGGCTCTTGATGTAGGCTAGTTATATTGTAAAACTGGGAAACATGACTTGGTGAAAGCTGAGCTTACCTACACACATCTCGAGTAGGCCTACACAAGGCTCTTGATGTAGGCTAGTTATGTTGTAAGACTGGAAAACATGACTTGGTGAAAGCTGATCTTACCTACACAAATATCGAGTAGGCATACACAAGGCTCTTGATGTAGGCTAGTTATATTGTAAGACTGGGAAACATGTCTTGGTGAAAGCTGAGCTTACCTACACAAATCTCGAGAAGGCCTACACAAGGCTAATGATGTAGGCTAGTTATATTGTAAGACTGGGAAACATGACTTGGTGAAAGCTGAGCTTACCTACACACATCTCGAGTAGGCCTACACAAGGCTCTTGATATAGGCTAGTTATATTGTAAGACTGGGAAACATGACTTGGTGAAAGCTGAGCTTACCTACACACATCTCGAGTAGGCCTACACAAGGCTCTTGATGTAGGCTAGTTATAGTGTAAGACTGGGAAACATGACTTGGTGAAAGCTGAGCTTACCTATACAAATCTCGAGTAGGCCTACGCAAGGCTCTTGATGTAGTCTAGTTATATTGTAAGACTGGGAAACATGACTTGGTGAAAGCTGAGCTTACCTACACACATCTCGAATAGGCGTACACAAGGCTCTTGATGTAGGCTAGTTATATTGTAAGACTGGGAAACATGACTTTGTGAAAGCTGAGCTTACCTACACAAATCTCGAGTAGGCCTACACAAGGCTCTTGATGTAGGCTAGTTATAGTGTAAGACTGGGAAACATGACTTGGTGAAAGCTGAGCTTACCTACACAAATCTCGAGTAGGCATACACAAGGCTCTTGATGTAGGCTAGTTATAGTGTAAGACTGGGAAACATGACTTGGTGAAAGCTAAGCTTACCTACACAAATATCGAGTAGACCTACACAAGGCTCTTGATGTAGGCTAGTTATATTGTAAAACTGGGAAACATGACTTGGTGAAAGCTGAGCTTACCTACACAAATCTCGAAGAGGCCTACGCAAGGCTCTTGATGTAGGCTAGTTATATTGTAAGACTGAGAAACATGACTTGGTGAAAGCTGAGCTTACCTACACACATCTCGAATAGGCGTACACAAGGCTCTTGATGTAGGCTAGTTATATTGTAAGACTGGGAAACATGACTTGGTGAAAGCTGAGCTTACCTACACAAATCTCGAGTAGGCCTACACAAGGCTCTTGATGTAGGCTAGTTATACTGTAAGACTGGGCAACATGACTTGGTGAAAGCTGAGCTTACCTACACAAATCTCGAGTAGGCATACACAAGGCTCTTGATGTAGGCTAGTTATAGTGTAAGACTGGGAAACATGACTTGGTGAAAGCTGAGCTTACCTACACAAATATCGAGTAGACCTACACAAGGCTCTTGATATAGGCTAGTTATATTGTAAGACTGGGAAACATGACTTGGTGAAAGCTGAGCTTACCTACACACATCTCGAGTAGGCCTACACAAGGCTCTTGATGTAGGCTAGTTATATTGTAAGACTGGGAAACATGACTTGGTGAAAGCTGAGCTTACCTACACAAATCTCGAGTAGGCATACACAAGGCTCTTGATGTAGGCTAGTTATAGTGTAAGACTGGGAAACATGACTTGGTGAAAGCTAAGCTTACCTACACAAATATCGAGTAGACCTACACAAGGCTCTTGATGTAGGCTAGTTATATTGTAAAACTGGGAAACATGACTTGGTGAAAGCTGAGCTTACCTACACACATCTCGAGTAGGCCTACACAAGGCTCTTGATGTAGGCTAGTTATATTGTAAGACTGGAAAACATGACTTGGTGAAAGCTGATCTTACCTACACAAATATCGAGTAGGCCTACACAAGGCTCTTGATGTAGGCTAGTTATATTGTAAGACTGGGAAACATGTCTTGGTGAAAGCTGAGCTTACCTACACAAATCTCGAGTAGGCATACACAAGGCTCTTGATGTAGGCTAGTTATATTGTAAGACTGGGAAACATGACTTGGTGAAAGCTGAGCTTACCTACACAAATCTCGAGTAGGCCTTCACAAGGCTCATGATGTAGGTTAGTTATATTTTAAGACTGGGAAACATGACTTGGTGAAAGCTGAGCTTACCTACACACATCTCGAGTAGGCCTACACAAGGCTCTTGATGTAGGATAGTTATAGTGTAAGACTGGGAAACATGACTTGGTGAAAGCTGAGCTTACCTACACACATCTCGAGTAGGCCTACACAAGGCTCTTGATGTAGGCTAGTTAAAGTGTAAGACTGGGAAACATGACTTGGTGAAAGCTGAGCTTACCTACACAAATATCGAGTAGGCCTACACAAGGCTCTTGATCTAGGCTAGTTATAGTGTAAGACTGGTAAACATGACTTGGTGAAAGCTGAGCTTACCTACACACATCTCGAGTAGGCCTACACAAGGCTCTTGATGTAGGCTAGTTATATTGTAAGACTGGGAAACATGTCTTGGTGAAAGCTGAGCTTACCTACACAAATCTCGAGTAGGCTTACACAAGGCTCTTGATGTAGGCTATTTATATTGTAAGACTGGGAAACATGACTTGGTGAAAGCTGAGCTTACCTACACAAATTTCGAGTAGGCCTACACAAGGCTCATGATGTAGGCTAGTTATATTGTAAGACTGGGAAACATGACTTGGTGAAAACTGAGCTTACCTACACACATCTCGAGTAGGCCTACACAAGGCTCTTGATGTAGGCTAGTTATATTGTAAGACTGGGAAACATGACTTGGTGAAAGCTGAGCTTACCTACACACATCTCGAGTAGGCCTACACAAGGCTCTTGATGTAGGCTAGTTATATTGTAAGACTGGGAAATATGACTTGGTGAAAACTGAGCTTACCTACACACATCTCGAGTAGGCCTAGTTATATTGTAAGACTGGGAAACATGACTTGGTGAAAGCTGAGCTTACCTACACACATCTCGAGTAGGCCTACACAAGGCTCTTGATGTAGGCTAGTTATAGTGTAAGACTGAGAAACATGACTTGGTGAAAGCTGAGCTTACCTATACAAATCTCGAGTAGGCCTACACAAGGCTCTTGATGTAGGCTAGTTATATTGTAAGACTAGGAAACATGACTTGGCAAAAGCAGTCTGGCTGTGGTAACACTGCCTCTTTAAGCAGACATGAAAAGAACACATTATATTCCTTTTATTTTTAATATTAATAAATATGTTCAACTTCCCAACTGCTATCAATGCCAGCTTCAAAAAGTATTAGGTAGCATTCGTGAACAAATATTTCAAGTCTATCATGTTAATCAATCATATTAATATTCTCAAATTGATCAGAGAAATAATTGAAATAGATAATGTATTTCCAACCCTCGGTATAAGTGTTTTAATCGGAACCTCGGCAGAGCCTCCGTTCCCATAAAAACACGTATACAGAGCCTCGTTTCCCATAAAAACACATATCCTCGCGTTGGAATTTACTATCTTCACTGGATACCCATGAAACATTCTTATACTATATATCAGGAGTGAAAAAAAGAATACACTTGTTTAGACTTCTGAGGCTGGTGGCACTGGTGTTATTTGCACTGGGGCAGGTGGTTAATGTACTGGCGCATTCAGCTTTAAGTGGTCAATATTTAAATTGTCCACATTGACTGTGGTTGCAGATCTTGGTCTCGCTCTCATATCTGTTATTACTATACTACATGTTATGCATACCGTGATATTGTATTTACCCTAATAGTAGCGCTCGGGTGCTATGTGAAATACAATGGGGCGCTCTTATTAGGCGTTTATATTATATTATAAGAGTAATGATTAAAATCAGTTATTGCCAGATTGTATACCACAAATTGAATCTCACATGTTGTTCACACTAAATTTAAAATCTAAACTTTATTTTTATTTTACAAACTTTACAAAAAAGTCGAAAACAAAATGAATTTTGAGGGATTTTTGGATTTTCTATGAAGGTAAGATTTCTAAAAAAAAGGGTGTGGCTCTATTGTGGTAGGCGCTAGTATTTAGGTAAATACAGTACATGTATTTATAGATACAATCGTATTTTTTTTCAGTGCTAGTATTATAGTCCCTGCTAGAAGGATTATAGTCTCTCCTCCCAAAACCATCAGACAATTCTCATACGCCTAGGCACAATAGAGTGTGGACTGTAAAAAGAGGTCTGTTGAAAATGGTTTTACATTTTCTAAATTTAAAACCAATTGTATGCACTTTTGTCAACTACGCAAACATCACGAAGACTCTCATCTGACACTGGGCGGTTCACCTTTACCAGTAGTGGATGAGACACAATTCCTAGGTCTTATTTTTGACCGTAAATTAACGTTTATACCACACCTTAAATACTTGAAGGCCAAATGCCTTAAAGCTCTTAACTTACTTAAAGCTGTTGCAAACACTAATTGGGGACCATATCGAAAAGTCCTCTTGCGACTTTACAGATCTCTTACCAGATCCAAGCTGGACTACGGCTCAATATTATATGGATCAACTCGCAAGTCATACTTGCATATTCTCGATCCTATACATAATCAAGGATAACGACTCCACTTAGGAGCCTTTCGTACATCACCAGCCGAAAGTCTATATGTTGAAGCTAATGAACCATCACTGTCTCGGGACAAATTAGCCCTTCAGTATTACAATCTAACCCTTCAAATCCAACTTTCGATACTGTTTTTAATCCTAATTATAAAACTATTTTTGATCCAAACCCGAAGGCCATTCGGCCATTTGGTCTTCGTATTTAACCAAAATTAAGAATCACTGAAATCGACCTAAATTTGATTGCCAAGTACAAAGTACCACAAATTCCACCATGGACTTCGGAAACACCAACAATTATTTTTGATCGTTGTAATAATAACAAATTCATCACAGATCCGACTATCTTTCAAAACAAATTTAATGAAATTAAATGGAAGTACAGTAACTTTCAACATATAACGATGGTTTTAAAGATGGAGACAAGGTAGCTGCAGCAGCTGTTGTTCACAAACATAAACAGCCGCCTGCCTGACAAAGCCTCTATCTTTTCAGCTGAACATAAGTCAGTTGAACTTGCCTTAAATTATATTCAGGAATCTGATGATGACCATTTCGTAATCTTTTCTGATTCCCTTTCATCTCTTCAAGCATATAAGGGTAATATGAAGCATGATAATCCAGTTGTGCTTCAACTTTTAGAAAAGTACAATTCTCTTGAAGTTGATAATGTTATTATTTTCTGCTGGCTTCCAAGCCATGTAGGAATATGTGGTAATGATATAGCTGATAGTGCTGCTAAAGCAGCGTTAGGTTTATATATATCTTATACCAAATTACCTTATACTGATATTAAAAATTGTATCAACACATATATTCGTAACTCTTGGCAAGCCGCTTGGGACTTGTCGGTGAACAATAAACTCCATTCCATTAAACCTTACTCGTAGAATGGCGTCCTTCTAGTAGACCCATTCATCGAGAGGAAGTTGTCCTAGCCAGGGTCAGGAGGGCATACACGCTGTACTCATTCATATTTGTTAGAAGGTGAGCAGTTGCCAGAATGTATACCCAGTTTTGCACCGTTAACGGTCAAACATATATTGTTGGAATGTGTAGACGTTGATCCTATGCGATAAAGATACTACACAGTTAAGACTTTGATACTATAGATTTTAGTCTTGTTTTAGATTTTCTTAAAGAAATCAGACTTTATAAATCAATATAATATTTTCCTATATATATTAACTTGTTTACAAGCCCGTTGGCAGGCATTTGTTGATTTACATATATACATAGTTTATATTGCTACCATATCATCCCTTATTTGTAGATAGTTTTACTTTATACGTTTACATTATTTTTAATTATTACTTCATTCCTTCATGATTCATCGGTTTTTGCGCACACTATGACCTATTTATGTGTCGACGTGCCGTAAAACACCATTCATTCATTCATTAAAGAAGAAAAACACTGTGGCAGGATACATGACAACTGCTCTTACGGGGTCGCCCGTATTTGTACTGAAATGGCTTGTATTTGGGATCATGAGGGATCCGTGGTGAATGCTTTTATGGGTCGCCCGTATTTATATTTAATGGGTGTGTAAAAGATGACGAGGGATTCGTGACGACCGCTTTTACGGATCGCCTGTATTTACTTAATGGGCTTGTAGTGGTGATGATGAGGGAAACGTGGCGACTGCTTTTATGGGTCGCCCGTATTTATACTTGATGGGCATGTGTATGGGATAATGGATACATAACGACCGCTTTTATGAGTCACTCGTATTTATTTTTAATGGGCTTGTGTTCGGGATGAGGGATACGTGTCGACCTCTTATTTGGTCTGCCTCTACTTTATTATACTTATTGGACATTGCGTGTATTTGTCTAAATGTGTGTCATGTTCTCGATGGTGTTTTTTGGATTGTGTTGAAAGAAGGCTAGACGACTCCCGTTCCACGAGGTAGAGTAAATGTCCGAATAGTTTGAGCAAAGATAATCTATATAGATCTCCATCAGGTGTGGTTGCTGGAGTTGTTGTATTTTTTTAGTGCAAAGCTAGCTTTCCAAATTATACACAGGGTAGCACAGGCAGCCACATTGTAATGGCTCATCAATACATTATAGGTTATTTAGAGACGCCCCAGAGACTGGAATACAGGAACATGCCCTACTCTTGCTATCGCATATATTCCAATTGTTCATTGGAGGATTGACTCTGATACACCGGACCGTCCGGTTTACGTCCCCATCCGTAGTTTCGTGGGAAGCATTGATTGCTTGAAAACCTTCCATTTGCAGTTTTTAAAAAATAAGCCATACCCAACCCGATAAGATGGGAAATAGACAATTTATCCAGTGCATTATTGTTAAAGGAACTGTTCATTATATAAAGTACATTAGACCTACATGTATATAAAGCTAGTAAACAATTTGGTTACTGGTAAAGCGTATTGTACAAACCTGTATTAAGTGCCAGTGACTGCATTAGTTCCCATGTCATACGCAGCGAACAGATCCAGGAAAATTTCATCTGGCACCCCTTTAATCAATTCATGAAGGGCTGCCGTTTTAATAAATTACCCCAGTAGTCATAACGTGGACTTTATTTATTTGATATGTCCCTAGGGGCCTGACAATAACAATAATCTTGCCCTTTTCCACGCAAGAACCTACTTGTACAATATCGCCTTCTTTAAATTCATTCTTTGAAGTCATTGTTGATATTTTGACAAGCAGACGAACCATGGGAAATAACTCAATGTAATCAAATATGATGAGATGTTTTGATTACCCCCACTGAAATGATGACACAAAAAAGAAAATAGACTAGATCTAGTAATAAATAATAACTACATCTATGCAGTCTTGTCGATTTAATAGTCTTTTTTTTTAAAGATTGGACACAAAATAAAGCAGATTAAACACAAAATAAAACAAACAGCAACATAAATTCAACGTATTAGTTCATGTGTAATCGTATTGAAAACATCGGCTTGTTTTTATGTTTGTATGAATACACAAAAGTAGTGCGAAAGTAGTTCGGTAGGCAAGACAACTATATACATGTACAATAGTAGAGACAAACTAATTATCTTTTGTCTCATTTTAAAAGGTGGTGTGTTGTGCGGGGCAATTTTGAACACAGATGGGTTATTTAATTATTAAACATTTAAAAGCTGAATGTTGTTTAACAAGCCATAACACAGTTTCGCTGATTTTTATTTGTTTTGCTTATAACTTTTCGGTGCAAATACCATATAGGCAGCTAAAACGTCATGATGGAACAAAGTACCTGGAATAAGAGCACAAATATGTGAGGGATCCAGAATCAAAATTATGAGGGTGCAATATTTTACCCCAAAATATCACTCCTTTTAAACGTGTTGATGGATTACTTACGAGGTATTATTCGTTACCCATTTTAACGAGTATGCAACTGATCCTCTCCCATTTAGGGTGGACGCAAGGGCATGTTTCAGGGGATCTCTCTCCCATATAGGGTGGACGCAAGGCCATGTTTCAAGGCATCTCTCTCCCATTAGGGTGGACGCAAGGCCATGTTTCAGGGATCTCACCCATTAAGGGTGGACGCAAGGTCATGTTTCAGGGGATCTCTCTCCCATTTAGGGTGGACGCAATGCCATGTTTGAGGGCATCTCTCTTCCATTTAGGGTGGACGCAAGGTCATGTTTCAGGGGATCTCTCTCCCATATAGGGTGGACGCAAGGCCATGTTTCAGGGCATCTCTCTCTCATTAGGGTGGACGCAAGGGCATGTTTCAGGGGATCTCTCTCCCATTAGGGTGGACGCAAGGCCACCATGTTTCAGGGCATCTCTCTCCCATTAGGGTTGACGCAAGGGTATGTTTCATTGGATCTCTCCCATTTAGGATGGACGCAAACCATGTTTCATGGCATCTCTCTCCCATTAAGGGTGGACGCAAGGCCATGTTTCAGGAGAACTCTCCCATTAAGGATGGACGCAAAGCCATGTTTCAGGGGATCTCTCTCCCATTTAGGGTGGACGCAATGCCATGTTTGAGGGCATCTCTCTTCCATTTAGGGTGGACGCAAGGTCATGTTTCAGGGGATCTCTCACATTTAGGGTGGACGCAAGTCATATTTCAGGGCATCTCTCTCCCATTAAGGGTTGACGCAAGGCATGTTTCAGGGCATCTCTCTCCCATTGAGGGTTGACGCAAGGCCATGTTTCAGGGAATCTCTCTCCCATTAAGGGCTGACGCAAGGCCATGTTTCAGGACATCTCTCTCCCATTTAGGATGGACGCAAGGCCATGTTTGAGGGGATCTCTCTCCCATATAGGTTGGGCGCAAGGCCATGTTTCAGGGGATCTCTCCCATTTAGGATGGACGCAAGCCATGTTTCATGGCATCTCTCTCCCATTAAGGGTGGACACAAGGTCATGTTTCAAGGGATCTCTCCCATTAAGGGTGGACGCAAGGCCATGTTTCTTGGGATCTCACTCCCATTTAGGGTGGACGCAATGCCATGTTCGAGGGCATCTCTCTTCCATTTAGGGTGGACGCAAGGCCATGTTTCAGGGGATCTCTCCCATTTAGGAGGGTGGACGCAAGTCATGTTTCAGAGCATCTCTCTCCCATTAAGGGTTGACGCAAGGCCATGTTTCAGGGCATCTCTCTCCCATTAAGGGTTGACGCAAGGCAATGTTGCAGGGCATCTCTCTCCCATTTAGGGTGGACGCAAGGCCATGTTTGAGGGGATCTCTCTCCCATATAGATTGGGCGCAAGGCCATGTTTCAGGGCATCTCTATCACATTAAGGGTGGACGCAAAGCCATGTTTCAGGGTATCTCTCTCCCATTAAGGGTGGACGCAAGGCCATGTTCCAGAGCATCTCTCTCCCGTTTTAGGGTGGAAGCAAGGCCATGTTTTCATGGGATCTGTCCCATTTAGGTGGACGCAAGCCTTGTTTCAGGGCATCTCTCTCCCATTAAGGGTGGACGCAACGCCATGTTTCAGGGCATCTTTCTCCCATTTATAGTGGACGCAAGGCCATGTTTCAGGGCATCTCTCCCATTTAGGGTGGACTCAAGCCATGTTTCAGGGCATCTCACTCCCATTAAGGGTGAACGCAAAGGCCATGTTTCAGGTGATCTCTCCCATTAAGTGGGGACGCAAGGCCATGTTTCAGGGCTTCTCTCACTCCCAACGACCATGTTCCGAGCTCTCTCTCCCATTCTGGGGTGGACGCAAGGCCATGTTTTTATGGCATCTCTCGCGTTAAGGGTGGATGCAAGCCATGTTTCAGGGCATCTCTCTCCCATTAAGGCGTGGACGCCAAGGCCATGTTTCAGGACATCTCTCTCCCATTAAGTGTGGACGCAAGGCCATGTTTCAGGGAATCTCTCCAATTTAGGGTGGACGCCAGGCTATGTTTCAGGGGATCTCTCCCATTTAGAATGGACGCAAGCCATGTTTCATGGCATCTCTCTCCCATTAAGGATGGACGCAAGGTCATGTTTCTAGGGATCTCTCCCATTAAGGGTGGACGCAAGGCCATGTTTCTTGGGATCTCACTCCCATTTAGGGTGGACCGCAATGCCATGTTCGAGGGCATCTCTCTTCCATTTAGGGTGGACGCAAGGCCTCTCCCATTTAGGGTGGACGCAAGTCATGTTTCAGAGCATCTCTCTCCCATTCAGGGTTGACGCAAGGCCATGTTTCAGGGCATCTCTCTCCCAATTAAGGGTTGACGCAAGGCAATGTTGCAGGGCATCTCTCTCCCATTTAGGGTGGACGCAAGGCCATGTTTTGAGGGGATCTCTCTCCCATATAGATTGGGCGCAAGGCCATGTTTCAGGGCATCTCTATCACATTAAGGGTGGTCGCAAAAGCCATGTTTCAAGGGTATCTCTCTCCCATTAATGGTTGACGCAAGGCCATGTTCCAGGGGCATCTCTCTCCCGTTTAGGGTGGAAGCAAGGCCATGTTTAATGGGAACTGTCCCATTTAGGTTGACGCAAGCCTTGTTTCAGGGCATCTCTCACCCATTAAGGGTGGACGCAAGGCCATGTTTCAGGGCATCTTTCTCCCATTTAGAGTGGACGCAAGGCCATGTTTCAGGGCATCTCTCCCATTAAGGGTGGACGCAAGCCATGTTTAAGGGCATCTCACTCCCATTAAGGTCGGACGCAAGGCCATGTTTCAGGTGATCTCTCCATTAAGTGGGGACGCAAGGCCATGTTTCAGGGCTTCTCTCTCCCATTTGGGATGGACGCAAGGCCATGTTTTATGGCATCTCTCGCGTTACGGGTGGATGCAAGCCATGTTTCAGGGCATCTCTCTCCCATTAAGGGTGGACGCAAGGCCATGTTTCAGGGCATCTCTCTCCCATTAAGGGTGGACGCAAGGCCATGTTTCAGGACATCTCTCTCCCATTAAGTGTGGACGCAAGGCCATGTTTCAGGGAATCTCTCCCATTTAGGGTGGACGCCAGGCCATGTTTCAGGGCATCTCTCTCCATTAAGAGTGGACGCAAGGCCATGTTTCAGGGGATCTCTCCCATTACAAGGGGGGACGCGCAAGGCCAGGTTTCAGGGCTTCTCTCTCCCATTTGGGGTTAGGACGCGAGGCCATGTTTTATGGCATCTCTCGCGTTAAGGGTGGATGCAAGCCATGTTTCAGGGCATCTCTCTCCCATTAAGGGTGGACGCAAGGCCATGTTTTCAGGACATCTCTCTCCCATTAAGTGTGGACGCAAGGCCATGTTTCAGGGGATCTCTCCCATTTAGGCTGGACGCCAGGCTATTTTCAGGGCATCTCTCTTCCATTAAGGGTGGACGCAAGGCCATATTTTATGTTTCAGGGCATCTCTCCCATTTAAAGTGGACGCAAGGCTTTGTTACAGGGCATCTCTCTCCCATTAACGGTGGACGCAAGACCATGTTTCGGGGGTTCTCTCTCCCATTTAGGGTGGACGAAATGCATTGTTTCAGGGCATATCTCCCCCATTTAGTGTGGACGCAAGGCCATGTTTCAGGGGATCTCTCTCCCATTTAGGGGGGGACGCAATGTCATGTTTCTGGGGATCTCTCTCCCATTTAGTGTGGACGCAAGGCCATGTTTCAGGGGATATCTCTCCTATTTAGCGTGGACGCAATGCCATGTATCAGGGCATCTCTTTCCCATTTAGGGTGGACGTAAGACCGTGTTTCAGAAGATCTCTCACATTTAGGGTGGACGTAAGTCATGTTTCAGGGCATCTCTCTTCCATTTAGGGTGGACGCAATGCCATGTTTTATATTTCAGGGCATCTCTCTCCCATTAAGAGAGGACGCAAGGCCATGTTTCAGGGCATCTCTCCCATTTAGAGTGGACGCAAGGCCATGTTTCAAGGGATCTCTCCCATTCAGGTGGGCATCTCTCTCTCATTTAGGGTGGACCCAAGGCCATATTTCAGGAATACTCCGCCATTTAGGGTGGACGCAAGGCCATGTTTCAGGGCATCTATCTCCCATTAAGGGTGGACGCAAGGCCATGTTTCAGGGCATCTCTCCCATTTAGGTAGGACGCAAGGCCATGTTTCAGGGCATCTCTCCCATTAAGGGTGGACACAAGGCCATGTTTCAGGGCATCTCTCTCAGATTAAATGTGGACGCAAAGCCATGTTTAAGGGCATCTCTCTCCCATTTAGGGTGGACGCAAGTTCATGTTTCAGGACATTTTTGTCTCGTTTAGGGTGGTCGCAAGGCCATGTTTCAGGGCATCTCTCCCACTTAAGGTGGCCGCAAGCCATGCTTCAGGGCACCTCCCCCATTTAGGGTGGACGCAAGGCCATGATTCGGAGCATCTCTCCCATTTAGGGTGGACGCAAGGCCATGTTTAGAGCATCTTTCCTATTTAGGGTGGACACAAGTCCATGTTTCGGAGCATCTCTCCCATTTAAGGTGGGCGCAAGTCCATGTTTCGTAGCATCTCTCTCATTTAGGGTGGACGCAATGCCATGTTTCAAGGCATCCCTCTCCCATTTAGTGTGGACGCAAGGCGATGTTTCAGAGGATCTCTCTCCCATTTAGGGTGGACGCAATGTCATGTTTCAGTGCATCTCTTTCCCATTTAGAAAGGACGCAATACCGTGTTTCGGGGGATCTCTCCCATTTAGGGTGACCGCAAACCATGTTTCAGGGCATCTCTCCCATTTAAAGTGGACGCAAGGCCATGTTTCAGGGCATCTCTCTCCCATTAAGGGTGGACGCAAGGCCATGTTTCAAAGGATGTCTCCCATTTAGAGTGGACGCAAGGCCATGTTCAGGCCATCTCTCATATTTAGGATGGACGCAAGCCATGTTTCAGGGCATCTCTCTCCCATTAAGGGTGGACGCAATGCCATGTTTCAGGGCATCTCTCTGCCATTAAGGATGGACGCAAGGCCACGTTTCGGGTGTTCTCTATCCCATTTAGGGTGGACGAAACGCCATGTTTCAGGGCATCTCTCTCCCATTAAGGGTGGACGCAATGCCATGTTTCAGGGCATCTCTCTCCCATTAAGGATGGACGCAAGGCCATGTTTCAGGGCAAATCTCTATCATTAAGGGTGGACGAAATGCCATGTTTCAGGGCATCTCTCTCCCATTAAGGGTGGACGCAATGCCATGTGTCAGGGCATCTCTCCCATTTAGGGTGGACGCAAGGCCATGTTTCATGTTTCAGGGGATCTCTCTCCCATTTAGTGTGCAAGAAATGCCATGTTTCAGGGGATCTCTCTCCCATTTAGTGTGCACGCAATGCCATGTTTCAGGGGATCTCTCTCCCATTTAGTGTGGACGCAAGGCCATGTTTCAGGGGATCTCTCTCCCATTTAGGGTGGACGGAATGCCATGTTTCAGGGCATCTCTTTCCCAGTTAGAGTGGACGCAATACCGTGTTTCAGGGTATCTCTCCCATTTAGGATGGACGCAAGGCCATGTTTCATGTTTCAGGGGATCTCTCTCCCATTTAGTGTGCACGCAATGCCATGTTTCAGGGGATCTCTCTCCCATTTAGTGTGCACGCAATGCCATGTTTCAGGGAATCTCTCTCCCATTTAGTGTGGACGCAAGGCCATGTTTCAGGGGATCTCTCTCCCATTTAGGGTGGACGCAATGCCATGTTTCAGGGCATCTCTTTCCCATTTAGAGTGGACGCAAGACCGTGTTTCAGGGGATCTCTCCCATTTAGGATGGACGCAAGGCCAAGTTTCATGTTTCAGGGCATCTGCCCCATTTAAAGTGGACGCAATGCCATGTTTCAGGGCATCTATTTCCCATTAAGGGTGGACGCAAGGCCATGTTTCAGGGCATCTCTCCCATTTAGGGTGGACGCCATGTCATGTTTCAAAGCATCTCTCCCATTTAGAGTGGACGCAATGCCATGTTTCAGAACATCTCTTTTTCAGTTTCAGAGCATCTCTCCTGTTTATGGTGGACGCAAGACCATGTTTCAGAGCATCTCTCCCATTTAAGGTGGACGCAAGGCCATGTTTCAGAGCAAAATCAAGTACATGCTCATAACTGTTGAGATTTTAGGCGGGATGGGATGCTTCCGCATCCTCATCTCCAATCCGCTCACTCTCACACACTACGTCCTCCCCTTCAAAGTCTTCGTACGCATGGCTGAATTCACCACTTATCGGGAAGATA